>JABFPT010001707.1:0-13491 GCA_022817245.1 Nixonia krombeini | reverse complement strand
TTACTTTACATTATTATCCAACCATTTATGGGATTTATGTTAAACCTTTGCACTCCGTTGGTTCCGCGGTGAGGACGTTTTACTGCCAAAGTGTACCCGAAATGTTATTTGACAGTACCCAAAAATGTCCGAAGTGCAGAGTTAAATAACATTCCTTTCTTAAAAATGTTTTATACAATTTCAATTAGGTACTGATGACTACCACGGCAGTCGACGTGTTAACAAACGAGCTCCACTGTTCCAAAATCGGATTCTGAGGAAACGCGGTTGCCCAAAAAGAAAGAAACGCGAGTCGGTGGTTTCTTTCATGGGCGGTGCGTTGTGGACCGCCGTTGTGGAGCTTTAGCGAATTATCTCATTTTAGATTCAAAAGCAAAATTATGCAAATATGAGTCTTTCTTTCCCTCGTCACTCATTCATTCAGACACGCGCGAAGATACATCTAATTCCACTTCCGCAAAGACACTTGTCGGCCTTACACCCCAATGGCCACCTACGTCGTTATAACCGATACACTCCAGCGCCAACTACAACCAGGGTGAGACTCGAATTTGAATTGACAAGAAGATCGATACTAAGAATCACTCGCAGCCTCGTCCTGTTCCAGCCGTTGAACTGAGGTATCTTTACAAAGTATACGTACACAAAGTGTATGAAACTGTTGGTATGTAAAAGTCCTTTTGTGGCGAGCGTATATATACGCCCATCGTAGCAAAAGGGTTAAACGCAAATTCCCACGAGAAGTAGAAAACTCAAACTTTTTTTTTGCTTGAGTGAAAAAACTGAAACAGCTGGAACAAGATTCGCGTCTAGCGAAAAGCAGATAAGTCTCTCCATGTTGCGCAAAATCAGATTTAACGAAGATCATTAATCACAAAAGAATATGCCTGAAAGAAAATGACGTACAAAATTCATCGTTTTTGGACTAATTCGCTCATTCGAAGAAACACTCAATCGTTAAATACCGACACTTTTTGTCGTCGTCGCTCGTCGCAGATCAAAGTGCATGCATAAAAAAATACCTCAAACAGCCAAAACTCGAATGAATTAACATTTTCCACGAAATTATGAAAATATAATAATATATTATGTCGCGATTTTTGTAATATAAGATACGGTGCGGTACAAAAATATATTGAAAGACGAAGAACTTATTACAAAATGCCGAGATACCGCCTGAACATTTTTATACACTTACGCAAATTTATGTCGGTATTTACAATCTGAAATTCACCTTCTTCCAAGTACACGCACGGAAGTCTAACACTTTCCACTGTTCATGGGCGAAAAACTAGTCGACAGTATTGTCGTATCTGTAAAACTGACTTTTCATCGATTCTCGAGGCAAATTATCTGTCGAAATCTCAATGGACGTTTAAATCATTTCCGCTGGGTTGCGCCTTCGAATCAAGAGTTTAATGACACAAGTTAGAAAACTAATCTCTATTTTTTACTCGAGCTTCAATGAAAAGTCATTCTTAAATACGCGAGATCGAAGTTTCTTCATGTTACACGATCACGCCTACCTCTACTTACCTCGCTCGCAAAACTAAGGCAACGAGTTCTACCCTACTTATCGAACAAAGCAACGTCTGTGATGTGTATTACGTGCAACGATAGCACAGTCTTTGTTGCAGTTCTCATACTTTTCACTAATATGAAAATGGTTTGGAAAACGTCACATTCGACACTCCAGCGCCTCTCTAATTTCATTATATCACTGACATTGTTTCTATAAATTATGAATGACATTAGTGTTTATAAATCTTGACTAAAATCCAGAATCTGTTCCACTAATGGGATTAAAAATAATACTTGGTATCATTTTTATAAACATTATGGTATGAATACCAGAACGTAAGAATATAATTGTTTTTACCATCTACTTATCTTCACATCTTGAATTATTTGATAATTACACAGAAGTGACATTTCATTAAAGCATTTAAAAGACTTTATAAACGAATGATGTTGACATCAAAAGGGAAATAATATAAAAAGATACGAAAAGGTTTGCTTAAAATTGATAAAAGTGCTGCTTGCTTTTTGAATCTGTTTAACAGTCGTTTCAGTATCAGCGTTTGCAGAAATAACGACAGAACAATAATAACGTTAGAGGAAGGGTCTCGAAAAGTTCAAAAATGATATTTTCTTAACCATCCTACCTAATATATTATTTTTTCGTAATATTCACAAGCCAAGTACCAAATATACTACAAATTATATACACAAATAATAAGAAACAATAATTCTACCGAAATAAAATTGCACTTCGGTGGCGTACGGTGCAAATTTTCCAATACTTCATCCCCGAACATTCGCGAAGGTACAGCATTGTTGTGAGAAACGTTTCCAAAAAAAAGGGGGGATCATAAACTCAGGACTTTTATCACTTTTTTTCATCTCTCAAAAGGAAAGAATAAATGACGTTGCGTCAGCACTTTGTTTCTCTAGAACTGAAAACCCACGCCAACCTCATCATTTCCTTAATAATTAATACTTAGTCTAAGCAAGTTCCTATTCACTGTTAATGTCCGTAGACGTGTGCATGTATTTGCCTCTAAAATTACGTCTTCCACGAAACTTTGTTGCTACTTAAATAACTGAGAGTTATAAAAAAGAAAAAGGGAAAGAATATCACAAAAATTTGTAAAAATTGTCATTCCGTGTTGTTACTTGACAAGTTTTTCATTCGTACATGAATTGTTCCTGTCTCACTACTCGCACTGATTTATCTTCTGTTATCGCAATTATCAGCTATTTCTTTCGATTTCTTCTGCCGTCCGACACAAGGCAAATCACAAATAAATTACAACGCTATGGAAATTGCAACCTTTCGCGTCTAAAAGACGGTCTAAAGTAATGTCAAAACAGATGGCGCCATCCTTGTCACTCCCGCTTCTTTCTCCGCTGAGAATGATCGAAGGTAGCGTCACCCAGTGAAAAATGGAAAAATATGTTCTTACAGCTCGAATCGTCAGAAAAAGGTATCTGGACATCGGCGATAATGTTAGTGTAATCGAACAACTTTCGTCCGTTGAGTTTACGCGCACTCGCGTCTTATATTTGATGTTGAAATAGATGCTTATTACCGGGATCATAGCACTTGTTTCTTATAAAAAACAACCTAAGCTACGTTAGTTCACGCGGTTTGACAAAGTGACATGACAAAGGGACTATTTCGTGAACACACGTTACCACTTTCTCTTCTTCTTTCACTTTCTTTCTCCCCCCTTCTTACACACCCATACTTCCTCCTCAGTATCGTCGTCTATAACCGCCAACCCTTGTTCGTCGTCTCACTTGTCGCCACTTTAGACGCATATTTTCAGTTCGAAATCACGTTTCGAAATTCTTCAAAGCCACTCAATAGTTTCACCGCCTTTCCGCCACCGCCAGCGACTTTTTATGACCTCGGTCACGCGAGTGTTTCAAAAAACGGACGTGACATTTCCATTTTTCCAGGCACACTTATTGTCGCGTATGAGCCGCTACATTTTTGCATTTACTGACCGCCGTAAACGCAAAAATTTCGCATGACCACCGCGATGCTATTTTTTGTGATGAACTGACTTAGACGTGGAGAAATGGAAAAGTCGTCGTCCCCGCGATGACGACCGAAGCCTCGGTCGTGTCCACCTCAGACTCGCCGGTAGGAATCCAAAGTTGCGGGGCGTCGTGAAAAAATGTACAGTGACGGAGAAACTGAACTGTAATGGTCAGTAAGTTGATTCTTGATGTAGAATTTCGGAACGTTGAACTGACAGACATGCGTTCAAAAAGGCGACATTGATTCCAAGTTTCCTGTCTTGTAATAAATGACTATTTGAGCTAAAAATGTTGAAAAACTGTTTCATAAAAAATGTATACAAACTTCACTCGAACAGAAACGAGTGAAAGATTTTAATGTTGCTGAGAAACAGTTGAAATGACAGGTGATACTTGGAATCGCGAAGATAGACCTGCTTTTTGAAGATTGGCTGTAATACAAGACGATGCAGCGTGAGAACAGCTTCGCACTGACAGTTCTTCTCTCGGGTCAACGAAATGCAAAGCGACTTTGTTCCGGAGCCGAATTTCCAACGCCTTGCTTCGTTAAGTGCGCAATTCACTCTTCAGACCGTTATTAACTTCTGTCTGTACTACGGAAAAACTTTTACCTTCTAAACTGAAAACAATTGTGCGCATACCACTTTCTTACTTTTTAAATCGTATTTCGTGCATTTGCAAACTATACATGCATAAGTACAACATTGGTTAAATATAATTTTGTTTGAATAAAAAAAATTTGTTCTTAACTTTTAACAAATCATGGACGTCATAAAAAATTTCAAAATAGGCGAGTCTTACAATTTCATTAATATTTGTGGATTTTGTGCTTACAAGAAAACCTAGACATTTACTTGACATTTTTGTAAAATAAGTAATTACAAATATTTATAGGAAGGAAAATTCAGCCTAACTTCAACATTATTATTTTCAGTTTAGAGTTCCAAAGTTCCAATATTCACCAATCTACATTAGCAACACACGAAGCAATACGATGGAAAAGTTAACCTTGAAAGTAACGCCTTCTGTCCTATTCAAACACTTATTCTGCTAAATCAGCGAGTACCGGTGGTTATTTCTATCACAAGGGAGCGAAGTTTAAAAAACCGTCATCCTTAAAAAAAAACCGGCTCTCGCGAAAGACGGTTAAAAGCGACTTATCACGTGACCGTTTGCAGACTCTTCCAATGAAAGTGTCTGACAGAATGAATGAATAAAATGATAGTGCACCGGGCGCTTTTACAACAACCCCAATACTAAGGCTTCGCACGAGGAAAACGAAACGCACCAGGGGCAAAATGATTTCCGTCCGTTGACACGCTCGTCCCCGTGCGAGACACGCATCACAGACAGCTAATTCTAAAAAGCTTCCCGGTTGCTTCGTATTTTCGAGCTGGCACGGAAGTACTTACAATCTAGATATAAAAATTCCCCTACCGCGAAAGCAGGTTCGTTGCTTTCGGAAGGAAATTGCCTTGCGCGGAGGAGGAAGCTCCTTGAAAAATCTTCCGATAGGAAAGTGCACAGCATCAAAGGCGCCGAAAGCCTTCGTTCGATGGCCAACGAGGGACAGTTAGTAAAAGCCAAACGTCCCACGAAGATTGATTTGCGGTTGGTCCTGCTCATGAGCGACGTTGTTGCCGCCGCGCCATTACGCTACGTCGTATTTATGTAACGCTAATACTATAATCCGTAGTACTTTAATATCACCGCCGGTCGTCCTCGTAAATCCGGCGTTTATAGCATCGGCGATGATGCCCATGTTATTGTTCTGATATCGATGGCTGCGTTGTGCGACGTTCGCCGTCTTCAGAATTTTGATGGACAATGACGCAAAGATTTCGAATGACCAATACTATTCGGCCTTCACGTACAACGCAGTGAAAGGCGAAGCTCGTGACTGTCTTCACAACTAAGTGACCATGAAACGAGCAGCATCAATTACTCGAGGAGAGCATTACCTCGTGTTGGGAACTACATAGACGGTATGAAGTGCTGATTTTCGAGTGATCGCGTGAGTTGCAACTGGTTGTGACTCAGCGTGTGCGCCTGCGTCTGCAGCTGCAACTGTTGAGTTTTAAGCTGGCTGAGTGCATTGGGAGACGCAAAGGCTGGATAGGCCAGCGTCGTTGTCAGACTCTCGTTATGTTCTTCTAAAGAGTTCTGCGCGTAGTGTAACACCAAATGCTTCAGTGACTCGTGAATATTGTATGGCTCAGCGAAACCGTAACCACGTTCCGTTTCATATATTATACAGTGATTCACCGTGCCATTACACCTGTAATAAATATCAAAATATTGAATTCAGTGAAATTGGCTTTTGAATTGTTCGAATAAAAGAATATATTGTATTTTCATTGTAGTGTATTTTCGTACATGTATGTATTTGTTCAAAATTCCAAACTGTCTTATTGTTGGGTTGGATTGGACTAGGATAGGATAGGATAAAATGACTTACCGTTAAATTTTCACGTAAATATTTCTTCCTACTGCCATATTTTACAAAAAAAATCACAACTTAATAATGTATACGTAAGTTACATTCGCAATCATGATATAATACAAACTCGATTTATAAATTCCCGTAGATGCAATCGTATTAAAATAACACATTATGTGATTTACGTTACAAGATTCGTGAATATCTCAAACAACAGTCAGTTATTTTTACACAGAACCGTATTCTAATTAATTAGAAGAGGTAGAAAATGTCGAGCGATATGTATTTTTAGGTCATTCTATACTCAGAATGTGTGTTTATATGCAAATGCATTCGTGTTTATTCACTAAATTAATAATGATAATATAAACACTATTAGGTAGTACATCTGACCTGACCATTCTCTTTTAAATTCTCTCACTCAATTGTTTCCACAAATACAAATCATAATATATTCTGAAATAAAATTTATATACATCAAACAATTTTATCGAAGTCAAAGCATTTTAACAAACGGTACTTTAAATTATAAACTTCTGATACAATAAGTCATCTCTTACTGAAACACTCTAAATTGCTTCTGAAATTGTTAACATAAATTATAGTCAATAATGTTTTCAGAACTTCATGTCGAGAAAAAATGTTTAATTCTAAAGAAGTCAAAATACTGATTTATCAAATGCAAATATTCATTATAAACCAAGACAAATTAAAATAAAAATATCTGAATCCGTATTATATAAAATACCTTTTCAGAAAGTTGAACAAAATTGACAGCCTCCAATTAGTTATTATTTTTCCCTATTATATAATCTATTACATATACATCTGTTATACAATATTATTATCCAATTTCATTTGCAAAAATTTAAATAAAAAATATTAAACTTAATAGTTACTATTAATTGTGTTATAAATTTAATTCAGTGCAAGAAAAATTATTAAAAAATATCAATCTTTATGTGGGCGGTGAGTTTCGCATTTTAATGTGTCAACATAACTAAGAACGATTGCATCAACATCGTAAATTCACTGAATACGTGAACGAAAGTCAGTGGGCTGAGTACCAACTTTAGTCACTTTAAAGCGAATACATGCGAGTACACAAAAGAGGAAAGTTTTATTGCAGAACCGGAGAAAAAGTGTGGCAAGTTAAAAATTAATGCTGAATCGAAACCATTTTCTGAATTGACGAAGAAACTTGTAACACTTACGTTTTTCTATTACGTTTAAGGTAAGGAAGTAGACGGGAAGGCTAAAAGACGTGCCAGCTTTCTATTCTCATAACTTTCAGACTTAAAACTTCTACTGCATAAACTTAGTTTATATAAAGGAAAATAAATAAATGTTAAATTTGTTCTCATTATCTTTCATATGAGCTTGTATAATAATTTTGTAAATTATGAAGAAATATGAGGGTCCTTAATCATTTTTTTAATTAAAAAAATATTGAAAACAAGAAAATGTAAAAATCTATTTTAACTTGATAGTAAGCGTTATACTTTAAATATTTGTAATATTTTGTTGGTTGTTTATCACTGAATATGAGAAGATATGAATGAGTGTAGTGAATGACAACAATAAAAGGCATATAAATTACTGAAATTGTTGGGTTGGCAAGAAAAAAATTTCGGTTTTAGTGCGAAATAAAACTGAAAAAACCGAAGTTACTTTATTGCCAACCCAATATAAAAGATTAAGAACAGTGTTGTATTAATTGGTATGCTGAAATTGAACTTACATGATGGATAAGGCATACTGTCCAATTCTCGACCTACGCACCAGAAATGTGCCATCCGGCCTATTAGCCAGGGCACGGTCGGCATCCGAGCGCGAACCTTCCAAGTATAACCATGTCTTCTCGTCCGAATGAACTTCCAAATCTAACTCTTGCAAGTCTCCATAAACCAAATCGCCAACTATGGGATTTGCTAACGATTGGGACGCTACGAGTTGATTCATTTTACTCTGCTTCATACCATTTTTTTTTAGCCATCTACAATAAGAAAGCGCAATTTTGAAATTTAGTACTTGATAACATTAAATGTATAAAATAAAATGTGTTGATAAAGAAAAAGTGTTGCATTCAATAAGAAGTATCACATCAGTAAATCTTTTATAATAAAAAATCATAATAATAAAGGAATTACAAATAATTAATGAAAATTAAATATTCATTGACAATAACAGATGTTAGTACAAAATGTGAAACAGTTATTAGTAATGTCAAAATAATTGAACTGAAAATATTACTTCTTCTCTACTGTGATTTTAAGAAAGAAAAATCTTGAAAAGAAAACTTACTTCGAATGTTTATCCCTTTGCTTCACCAGCTGCATGAGTTCCGGTTTCAACTTATGCATTTCTCGCTCGAGAGTTCTATTGTAAGCGATTTGCTGCTTCAGGCTGTCGTCGAGTTGCTCCCTACTTTCTTCCAGCGACTTCATTCGTTGTTTCAATAATTCAGCATTGTCTGTTAGACTGTAAAAATACCGTGATTTCGTTGAAAAATGAAATAAAGTTAACAAAAGGATCAATTTGTCGATTGAATTGTACAATTTGAAAAGAAAAGAAATAAACATTGTAATAAATTACAAATGAATTTTTTAGTTCCATTTATCGAGTTATTCGATAAGTATACGCAGTTAGTTGTACTATCGAGTTTTTACATAAATACAGCTATTCATTACATTTGCAATTTTCACTATGATAACATCAATTTTATGAGCAATATATGAATAATTTTAAACTTAATATTTAAAATATTTATTCAAAAACAAGTATGAAATACTAATTTTTTTCTGAGTAATTCAATAGCTTGGGGCTAATGCAAGTCAAACTTTTATATAGAAAAAGAGTAGCTTTAGGGATGAAAATTAAATGTTATAATGAAATTATAATAGATGTTGCTTTTAGAATATTCTCAAATTTCAAAATAACAAATTTTACTTACGTTGAAATTTCATGCGGCTGAGCCTCTTTCTGAAATTTCTCTTGTAGCTTCATTTGATCCTCGAACATCTTAATAGCTTCGGCAAAGGCTTCCAGCGCCTGCCGCTTAAGTTCTACTTCATCAGCTGTCCTGTTGTACAATTCACAACATTCTTGGAACTGCCTCATTGTCTCATTCACATCCTTATGCAGTTCGATGAACTTTTTTATAACATTTGCCATATCCGTCGTGCTTGCTATTTCATCTTCCTATGTGTCACAATCAACGGCCATTAACGATTAGAAAGAATTACATGAAATCAAAACTTAAATGAATTATCAATTTCAGTTAGAGTAATTCAAATCACATAAAAATTTAAAAACTTGTATGTATTTTAAAATTAATAACCTGCTGAAAACGTGAAACTGGATAAAGCAGCTTGATGTCCAACGTAGAATTGTAATGTGAAAGGGAACAATTTCGATAATAATCAACGAGCTCGATGACCGAATGAAAATTATACGGCTCAGAAAAACCGTATTTTCCGTTCCGATGGCAAATCTTGATGAGCTTGTTTGTACCACCTTTGCGCAATGTTAGTGTGTATTCACCACCTTTTGAGGAGGCGTTTCGCACCAGGAACGTTCCGTCCGGCGTGTCGATCATTTTCTCATTTACTTCGTCCCGCGTTATATCACCCCAATACCATTCAGCTTCATGAAGTGTTCGTGGCCTGCAGACAAATGTAATATTAACATTTATCTATGTACACTATGTTAACTATCCCATTATCTGAATAATTAATAATATTTTAATGACTTATATATAAATTACATGTTCTGCGATTATATATAACTGAATTTCAAATAAATTTGACTTACTAGTTATTCAGTATCCTCAATTACTCATTACTATTAATTTCGTTTCATGCAATTAAATTTTCTAATATAAATTAAAAGTATACTCAAGTTTAATCAGCTGTACAAAAGATGTGTTCTAAAATACATAAACAATTGTATTTAATAGAAATGTAACAGTATAAGAATGTCTGTATAAGATACCTATGGGGCTGTTGTTCTTTGTTAGCCTCCGGTGGAGGTCGTTCTGTGCTGGGGGTCTCCTCTTCGGTACCCGGAAAAGACTCCAGCACCGGAAATTGCGGCCTGGATACTTTTCGTGGTGGCAACTGTGGCGCACTCGCGAATTCCGGAAGTTTCTCGTTCCAGTCGCCATGAAGAAGCAATAATTCCGTTATACGTATATGTGCTTCCGTATTGTAAACGACTTGTCTGTATAAATTATAAATGTCAAACATAAAATACATTTATTATTTAATATTTAACAAAAAAGTTGTTGTAATGTGTTGTGTAACAACCAATTTAAATACTAATACTATTTTCCAAACACTCTAATTATTGTACAATGTCTTACATGATTCGTTCCCAGGGTGGCCTTAAAAATATATGACAGAAGACTTGTACGAGTATCGTTGGCGGTTCCGTATAACGTCTCGCATGCTGCAGCTGACAGATGCGGCAGAGATGGGTCATCAAGAACCGTAGCGTACTTTTGTGATGCTCCGGCAACTCCGTAACCAATTGTCCAAGTCGTGCTGCGCACTGCTCGTCGCTTCTTAAACCTGCAAAAATTATTGTACTTGTACATTCTTCATCCCGTGTACTATTTCTGTAGTCAAATTCAAAACTTTCTAAAGACAAATTAAAATATTTACAATTTTCCGTTAGATTAATTTCAATAACTAAATATTCATAGTTAGATTAGTTGTGGTAATACTTCTACACATTTGTTAAGAAATTAACAACTTACTCGACGCTTCGACGAACCTGTCGTACCATTGCACAGGAATTACGGGATCTGGTAGCTCCCGTAGAAATTTCTTGAGGACACTAGCAATGCATTGAGCACTGTATGGATTGAGATCCGTATTGCACACGTCTGTGAAAAGAGAAAGGGCGAACGTAAATGAAAGTCGACTTTTCCATCGAATGGTTTGGATTGCCTCGCGTGAGACATATAGCGAGCACGCGTTCGCATTGGCAACGTGCGCGGATAAAAATTGCTACCTTCGTTAAGCTTTTGTCGTAGTTCAATTGTCTGCTCATTTGGCGGACTGCTGTGATAGACTTTATAAAGATCCAAGGTGGAATCAATGTAGGCTCTTTCTTCAAGGGCACGGGCGCATCGTTCGACCAAAACTGGAGCCGAGTGAGTTACTGTGTCAAATTGCGAGCACAATGCAAGTCCAAAAACTGTGAAAGGAGAATATTTTGCTGTTAATTAGTAATAATTCTATCATTTTCATAAATTGAAGCAAAACTGTATGGAGTATCATTTGTATAATTTCGCACTTTGTTATTATTAATTTTACTGATGTATCTCACTATATTTTGTATTGTGCGTGTTTAATTTAGTAACTTACCAAACGAGTATCGGTTGTCACGATTACTGGATGGAACACATGGCATAGGTAATCCTGTGGCTGAGCAAGTTCTATGAGCAATCAATCCACAATCTGAAAAAATAAAACTTACTTCAAACATCGTATTAACGCACAGTATTAAGAAACATAAAAAGTACATTTGTACTTATTAACCAAGTACAAGATAATTGAACAATCTTGTACGCATATTAACATCCCTTAATTTTTTTACTTAATTTGATGAATATTATTTACATAAAGAATGCATTATGAATACGTTTTCTTCATTTCTTCATTTTTGATTTCTACGTATATCATAGATTACTTGTGCACGACAACAAATGCCAGTTCGTGGAGAGTTTTTTGGTATTATCCCAAACATTATCAGATGCCTTTAGAGTGCAGATTATTTCATTTGAAATGTCTCCGAAAACACTGTTGTAGATATATAATTAATAGCCACTTTCAGGACTGAACAGCGTTTTAGCGGGTCCATCATGTTCGAAAACCTAGTTTATCGCTGGCTCAGCCGTAAGTTTACAGCTTTGCCGTGACCACGACTAGCAATCTATTCTAACGCTAGTCCTCTATTTGGAAGGGTTAATAAATGTATGATGGTACCCTACATTAATCCTACGTCACACACGTTTCTTTACTATCTTCCTTCTTCTTTCACGTCTGATGATCTAACACTTTTATCTTGCAGGAGAAAATTTTGCAGCAAGCATAATGAGGGGTTTGAAAACCTAAAAGGCCAGTATTTGTAAATATATCTTTCGTTCTTACGAATAAGCACAGTAATATACAATTATCCAAAACATACCTTAGCAATAGTTAAAATACAGATATTTATTAAAAGAGAACAAATTAAAGGGATTCTAAATGTTTCTGTTTTACCAACCACGAATTAGGTGAATATAAAAGATCTTGGGAATTGTACCTGTAAATACGGACCATCGACATTGCAAAGACAGCAAAATGTACTGTGTAGTCGTCAGAAACCGGTTTAAAAGTTAGAATTACGGGGATAGCGTATTCCCAAAATTCCTAACCTTTTAATTCGCATTTGTATGGGATTACACTGTTCTCGTAATTTTAACTTTGAATCCGGTTTCTGACTGCTCCAAAGTAGTCTGCTAGGTTTAAAATATTGATGATTATTCTTACTTACATGTGCAATTTGCAGAAACTTTTTAAGACAATCAAATATGAAGTTGGCAAAGCGTTGAATCATCTTAAAAAGCTCTCTTAAGAATAAATGGAAAAAAGCATGATTTTTCAGACGGATCATCAAAATGTGTATATGCATATAGATTTCCATACATAAATTTCTGAAAAACTTTTGTTTGCTGAGATAAATAGTAAACTAGGTAGATAAGACGGTAGATGTAAATAGAGCATTTGCAATTACCTATAACGAAACACATAATTAGCCTCAATTTGTACCACTCGAAAGAACGTTTGATTGAACAGAAATGAACGCAGTGAGTCATAAACACTCGAGATCATTTTTGCATCTCCACGTCACTGGCTTGATCCTAATGAGTAAGGTACACTTTATCGTAGACGTGCAACACAAGTGATCTTTGAACTACTACTATCATTCAGAGATTTGTATTCCACGCGTCTATGCAAATTAATGTTAATTCTGATTCGCATGCATATCCTCCGTACCGGTTATCGCGACAATCATCAGTGCTACTGATGGTTTTTTTCTTCTTGTAGGACACTAAAATTTGAATTTGTATGCAGCGCGCCACACCGTTGTGTAAATTTTACCATTTCGCAATGCGTAGAATATCGTTAGACGTAATATTATTTGCACTGCAATTAAAAAAGTACTGAGTGCATTTCGCCACTGCAAAGGAGTATTCAGTGTATGACTGTTTATTTTCTCTTTTAATAGTCTTCTCTTTTTAGCCCATTTCTTTTTATAAAGACCATTGTCATCTATGACAAGGTTATGAAATACATTTGTAAGTTTTTAAACGCGAGTTTTACATTTTACATTTAAATGTTTCTGAGATGTGCATATGATGTAACTGTATTCGGTAAGTTATTGCGCATAGAAAATGAACAAAAACTCAAATGAGAGACTAGATAACGTCATAAAATATAAGCAATTTCAAA
>JABFPT010001706.1:2031-13841 GCA_022817245.1 Nixonia krombeini | reverse complement strand
CAGGCTTAAGGAATTCGCAGAGAAGCATGAAGGTGCACTAGGTGTATTCAGTACAAATCGTATAATGTGTGTGCAAGATCCAATAGAATTGAGCCATAATATTACCATGAGCGTATCGCGACAAATGTTGGATTACTTTCACTCTCAGTGTAAAGTAGCGGCTAATGTGTGTAACAGTACAATGAAAATCGATAACGGTCGAAATCTGCTGCCGAAACTTTTCACTTGTACCGAATCGTTTAAATCAAAGAAGACATCTCAAGATTCGGTGTGTCAAATTGTTATTCCGGCTAATGAGTTTCTTCGAGTGGGTCTTCCACCTAATTTTGATGAAAGGATGGATATTCCTGATAAGGAACAATTTATGCGAGAAAATTGGTACAGCATTGTACGACGCTGTGTGCGGGATATTTTTGAAAAAGTTCTCAAGTTACAAATACAGACATATCAAGGAGCAGAAGGAGTAAAGCAGCAAAAAGTAGATGCTACTTCAGATGTACATTCATGTGATCATGACAAGTTTGTCTTTTGTTGCACCGGTAGTTATTGTTTGTGGCGTGAGAGAAGGAGTAAAAGGTTCGTGGCCACTGCGGGCATGAGTCTATTTGAAAGAGAAGTTGCGATATCAGACGCGATTTTAAGGGACAAACAAACTGGCGAAAACTATCCTATCATAGTGAACTTTACCTGCAGTTTTGAAAGAACTCAGAACCCCGATTCAGTGACACTCACTTTTACACATTGCGATTGCAGTAAAACATACTTTCGAGACATGATTTCCTATCTTAAAAGTAAACTTGCGACGCTGGTTTGTAAGATTATGCGGGAAATGCCAAACGAGAAAAAAGTTACATAGATAGAAACCTTTGCATCTCTCTTGTAATTCAGTAATTTAAGTACATTTATATCTTTTAATAGTATTACAGCTATTATTAAATAATTTTTCGTCAAATATTATATTACATGTGACAAAAATTTTTAGCTTTTGTAATTAAATTTATTTTTGAGTTAATATGTTTTTTAAAGAATTGTATTTTTGTTTAATGTATGTACACTTTAAATTTTATGTATGCAAAAAATTGTGTACTGCGTAAAATGTATTGCATTGCAGTGTCATATGTACATTTACACATTTTATTCTTGTCGTTTGAATATGTGTATTAGAACATAGGTGGGTTCCAAAGTGAAATAAGATTTTATGATGAAAGTATGATTAACTCTTTTGACAATAATCTTATACCGACACTACAAATTAAAAAACAAACAATTGTAACTTAAAGTAAGTTGGTAAATAATTACATTTGTGACTTACGTTGTTAAGTATAATAAATTTGATCACAACATGTTTGTATAAATAATATTATTGATGTTTGAGGAGGAAAATTTATAATTGCTTATTGCTTAATAAGTTATATACTGTTACGAACCGCCGATTTACATGCCTTTTTCGAGATGACAATATATTTAACTTGACAATATTATAACTTGGTCTCATTATCTTAACAAATAGTATAGTGCAATTGTATTTCATTATAGTTTTGAATAAAAGTTATTACTTTTATTACACATTTGGTATAATATTTGTTTGGCAAAAAAGTAATTTTGGTTTTTTCAGTTTTGTTTCACACCGAAAATCGAAATTACTTCCTTGCCAACCCAATATATACAAAATTTTAATTTAATGCACAAATTCTAATAACGTGTATAAATTTTCATGTGCGACAATAGGTGTGTTTACATGTAATTATTGTCAGTTGAAAGAAAAACTTTTGTTTGCTAATTTAACGGAGTTAATGTTAAAGTAGAGTTAAAGGAGATTGATTAATAGTATTAATTTGTAATATATATAAAAAGATGTTTATTATTTAATTTAATAAAATATAATATAAATAATTTTTGCAGAGTAAAGAACTGTATTTTGTATCTTTGAAATCTTTTGTACCTTGAAAAATGCTTCTTATTTAACCAGTATTGTGAAATTAATATCACATTCAATAGTACTATTAAACGGCATATAATACTTTACAAAACATGTTTCATTGATGACAACAATGTGTAGATGTATGAAACAATACATTTCTTATTCTTAAGTAAAGAATGCAGATTTTTATTGGATCACTTACCTTATAAAAGTGACGAAATATTAAAACATCCAATCAATAAGAAAAGTACTTATATGACATTTGGCAGCATCATAAACATTCATTGCATTCAGTAGCTGATACAACCAAAGTGATAAATGTAAGTGACTCATGAAAGTATATATATGCGATAGTTATTGTTTCAAATAATACCACAAAAATATAATTTACATTAGTTGTTTCATACGTATAGTAAGAAATATTGAACACGTATAAACATACTATGCTTCTTAAGAATTGTTTTGTACAATGTGTTATTAATGTAAAAAGTTACAAATGTAATTATTTTGATTTTGCTTTAAAAACATATTCATGGTCAATATTAGAATTAAAATAGGCATATTAAATAGAAAAAAATTTTTTAAATAGTTTCTTTATGATTTACTGCTATGAATATGATTTCAAAAAATATAAAACCTGCATTTTTCAAAATGCACACAGATACATTACAGTACATTACGAACCACTTGTCTTTAATTTGTCGTCGCAAGTACTGTACTTTCAAGCAAAGTTACATCTGTTGTGGAAAAATGTGAGCAAAATATGCACATGTTGAAATAAAGTTTGCAAACAACATATTATATGTATTAGACAGGAAAATTGTAGATGAACTTCTGCATTCAAGAGACTCATAACAAAAAGTTTTTCACTTCATTACCTACTTATTTTATTTATGAAGATAATGATTAATAAAGATATCAAGTAGATGTTTTGAATGTAAACCGTGTCGTTACATAACTTACGTTCCAGCAACATTGATAAAATTTTATGATCTGTAATTATATAGGTATGTAACTGGCTAATTATACATTGAATAAACATGTTTTTACCAAACTGTTTCTGTTTTAATTTCTTCATCTTTTTTAACTACATATGTAATACTGAGATTAGTTCATCAATTTTTTCGGGGATAAATGTTTTATGCGAAACTAGTTATAATTTAAACTGATCAAATAGTATTCCACATCACATTTATTTTGAATAAGTTAAGAAAATAATTGTAATAATATTGAGTTGTCTACGGTAATTTTACCGTAATAAGAGCGAGCGGGATATAGTTAATGATAAAACAATCGGCGATGCGTCATTCAGTTGTAATTTTATTGAGGATCGGCGGTTGTACAATTGTATAATTGTCATAATTGAAAATCGCGATGACAAAAATTCTTTTTTATTGTTTTAATTGTAAGATTATTGTGGGGAACTAGACTAGTAGAACTTTTCTGCTCTGAAAGAATTCTGAGACTAAGGTTATTTTGAAATTATTCTGAAACATGTTCCAAGTTTCCTTGAGTTTTTGAAAGCGCATTATTGGTCGTAGGAAACAGAATTATGTCATGATTCGGAAAATTGAAAATTTGAAACATATACATTTTTTTCGTATGCTTTGAATGAGTTTATACTCCTCAAATTTAATATTCAACATTCCTTATTATAGTGGATGATTTGATCATGAAAAATGATAATTATTGAAGTAACAATATAATTACTGCTCGTTATAATAAAATACTAAAAATCTTTTTTGTAAAATTTGAATTCACGTGATAGGAGTAAGTTTGATGAAATAACACAGTTCAATTAGTGCATTTCAACTGTGTATTAAAAATATTTCGATACATTTGAGAGATTCAACAAATTCCGACTTTGTTACAAAATCACTCTAGTTAAAAATAATGCAACACTTAAAGTGCTAGCATTTTGCTATATTTGTATATGTATTAACAATATGATCAAATGTAAAGAAATGTCAAGCACCTGACACTCAGTATCGACTATGTAAACCGAATACATGTATTAACATTTTTTAATAGTTTTGTGCATTGTATACAATACAGACAAACCTCTTATTTTCTTTATCTCTTTCTCTTCTCTGTGTTATGTACATGTACCTATCAGTGAACAAAATAATTTATAAATCATGCTAGTCATTAATTTCTGTTTATTCTAATGAAATGTAATAAATAATTTTGTTCATTGCAGGATACGATATTGTTATGGTGATTAATGGTAAAGCAGTAACACGTTTTAACATCATACGTCTTTATATAGTTTATTGCAGATTACCAGCAATCACGAATATCGCAGTTATATAACTGTTAACATGTATAATTTATCGAAGTGTAACTGTTATATAATTGTTATATGCATGTTATGTTTGCACTGGTTAGGTGTAGAAGTTTGTAGAAAGGTAATATGTATATATAACAGAGTCCATTTTCCTACAGTTAGCTTTTAGTTATACGATAGAGAGCTTAGAAACAGTATAACAAAATATATGAATCATTTACAAAGTAATGCACGATCGCAACTTGTGACAAGATGATACATTTTTTAGAGTTAGAGAATTTTGAAAATATTTTTCAAAGATATCACAATTTGTGTTGTATATGCAATGCGTATAATAAATAACGATTTTATCCATTCTCCTCTTGTATTCTTTTGTATTTTTACTAACATTTTTGAAAATAAATTATTTTATTCATCAGATCGTCACGACTTACGATGACAAAATTGAACGAATTCTAAATTGTGCATGGCCCAAGCCCTGCCTTATCACATATTTTGTTGTAACATCATTCACTATATACAAACAATATGACTTTCTCTTGTATTTTTCTGTTTTACAATTTACCGGTATAATCTAATGCAAATTGCACTTATTTAGTATGTACTGATAAGTACACATTGCAATGCTGTACACATACGTCTTGCACATTTTCCACTTTTTAACACGAGAAATGTGTAATTTATGGCGCAGTGCATTTGACTCCATCGGCAGAGAAACAGTTCAAGGACATGTCTGTTCAAGATAATCTTGAGCGTAAGTCCATTTCCATTTATAAAGTTTATTTACATTCACGTTAATTCAAAACATGTTTTTGAAGTCTTTATATAAAGTTGAACGTTGAAAGGAACATTTACTCTTCTTTTTAAGTTGTGTTTATTTATTTATCTTCAAAATTGAATGAATTTAATTTCAAATTTTTTTTTGATCGAATTTTCCATTGTTAAAATATTTGTTTGTCACATTAAATTTCATAACAGTAAGCACTTCATATTTCATGAAATACTTATTAATGTTTCCATTTCCTTTATTTTAAAGGTTTTATACATTTTTAATTGATTAAACAATTAAATTTATAAAACGGACGTTTCATACATATTGTTTTTGTTAAATAATGAAATTACATTGGGTGGACGATTTAGCCTAAGAGAAGGCCACTGTAGATGTACGTAAACAGACATTCAATCTTGAACATGTTTTATATGCATTTATGATGTCATATTACATATGACACTTGTTTTGCACAACACACTTATCTGAGAACTCACATGAGCTTTTCGTTTACATTGATTAACCGATGCGTGAAATACATATAGTTCACTTAGTTGGAACTCTCGAGTGAATTATCGGCATTCATGTGAATTTGTGTGGATTACCTTATAAGTTGGACGCAACAGTATTATTTTCTATTTTATTGCTACATTAAATTTTAAATATTGACGAGTTTGTTGCACCACCAATTTTTTTCATAAGATCTCATTTTATTGAAGAATTATGCTTATCAGCTGAAAATGCGCAAGTATGGTCACAAATATAATGAATCCTTGCGTTTTATTCAGTATGCGAAATATATTTTAATTTATCATGATAATTTTGATTACTGTGAATTATTGTCATTAAATGTACGTAATCAAATGGCAAAATAATAATTTGAAAGAGAGTTGGAAAATGTTTGGAATTTCAAGTCTGTGCTATAACAATGTGAAAATAATTTCAGATATGTGTATATATCATTTAAAAATTTAAAGTTTCTTCTAACACACTATTTTTTCATTGAATTATCCTTTGTTATTATTAATTAATGGCAAAGGTTTGAAATTGGTACTGAAATGTCCATAATCAATCAGAAAGATTGTAATTTAAATTAATTCCTGATCATTTACAGCAAATTAAACAATTTTTGTACATTTTTGATTGAGTATTTGGTACATGATCATTCCAATAATCATATGTAAATACGTAGCAAATAAAATCTTTTTCTTTTTTCTTTTGTAAATTATTACATAATTATTTTACAAAGGAACTGAGACGTATTTTCATGTTTACTTTAAAAATCCAGTATGAAATAGAACAAACATGTCATTGGCATATGCTAAGAACTTGCTAATACTTAAAAATTTACTATTATGTATCATAGTTTTTAAATTATTAGATTTATGTATACAACTAATAATAATATTGTAATGTTTAATATGAAGAAATCATTGTTTTATTTTCATCCTTTCGGAAGTAAGTTGTCGTTTGACTTGAAGTTCCAAGTAATATAGCATATAACTTAAATTATGGTTTGCAGATAAGCGTACTTCTGTTAATCTCAATATATGTTCGCTACTGAATAGCAAAGAATTAAAAATGCCTTAATTATGTTTGTCTTTAAAGCATGTCATCGATATGATAAAACTGTAAGTAATACGAGTATATCAGCTCATGCAGCTTTCATACACGCAAAGTTCGTTTTGTAAAGGGCATTGGAAACTTTTCTTACATCGTTGACATAGTGTTACAACGCAAACTATTTAATAAAATTACATCGTTAACTTTCGTTACTGTATCTCAGATTCAAACACAGTGTATTAAACACAATTCATCACAGAAGTGCAAACATGGAATGATGTGAGTTTTTATTTCATTGGAAGGAATAATATTTACTAGCTTGCATATTTTCGTAATTTCTTACAGTATAAAATTAAAGTACATGTTAAATGAATAATTTAATATTACATTGAATATTTAAAACCTAAATGGATTAATGAGTCACGTAAAGTTTATGTTTTATCTCGATTTGATAGACATGTAAAACGAGAAAATTGTTAAAATGCTAATCAATTTAAACTTTGTGTGAATCTAATGCAATTATATCTTACACTTTTATAACCGTTGTAAAAAATTATCAATTACTATTTATAAGATTACTTATGTATGTCAACCTCAGGGTGTATTTGTAATGAAATATATTGAAATAAAAAGTTATTTTAAAAGTTACATTATAAGTGAGTACAAAAATTATTACAATTACACAATTAAATTAATTAACGCATTTAATTCAATATATTGCATTAATCACTGGATTTATCGTTACTATTTATAATTTTATAAAGACATTCTATAGAGATTATTTATTCAAGTAATAATAAATTGCTATTTTTGAGATTAACTTACGTAAATAATATTAATGTGTCTTATATTTACATAATCTGATTGATATAAATCGATGTAGATGTATGACTTTTACTTAAGTATATACATAACATATAATACATAAAATACACAATATATATCGTTTTAAAAACATTAGGCTTTTTAAATTGTGTGCATTTTAATATTTTGGAAACGATATAAGAAAGATCACCACATTAGATCGTGACAAACTGATATGTAGAAAGATATGATTGTAGATTTTATTTCTTTCGATCTAGTAATGTAACACATTTTGTCTAACTTCTGACACATTCGATATCCAAATTGGGATAATAGAATCTGGATAACACGTTTATAAATTGTTAGCAGTATAACTATTTCTACTACAAAAAATTCTAATTCATTTCTTTTTTAAACTGTACTTTTTCTGATAATGATCCCCTTGCATTTGTAACACTAAGATTGATACAGGAAATTGTTACATTTATCAGATTTATGAATTACAGATTTATGTGTCAATCCATACTTACGGTTTCGATAACAAATTTGTCTAACATTTTTGATTTATTGGTAGAATTTCTAAGTCGACAATAATATTTTCAATAGTTTGATCCAATACCTCTCCACTGTACTGAGAGTGTGAATGGAAAGCCACATAATGTTATGAATAGAAAAACATTTAAGTTTTCTAAATTACTATTCGACAAATTTATACAATTGAATGAAACTTAAAATAAGTAGTTACATTTTTTTACATTGGACGTTTGTAATAATTTCATTTGAAGTATAAGCATTACTAATTTGTCTAGTGTATTCGCATACTATCTTACAATTAATTAAATAGACTGTTACCTGTAATCTATTATGAATTTACTTCTTTTAATTCTTCTTCATTTTGAACAGCTAATCGTTAGGAACGACATATGAATAGTCGTATTACATAAGTGCCTTGTCAAATTTGACGTTTTACAAATGTGATTAAATTGTAAGTGTATTATTCATTAACAAAGTGACTTCTCTAAATATGATGTATAATATCGATACTTTTTATCCCACTTGCAGATTACGTTTTTGTAATTTAAACAAAAATTGTGGAAAATTGTACTCATTGAAAACGTCCCATACAGATTCTTTTATTTTTTATAGAAACTTAACTATCGAATGTATCAGCTATTTAATGAAATACAGTTTTATATAAAAAACAGCAGAAGTGCAGGATAAAAGATTACATGTTAATAGAAATAAATAAAACTAAGAAAATATATTTTAACGCTGTTTTGATTTAAATTATATGCTTAGTATATTGTACTGTACATTTTTGTTATCAAGTATTAGTTTATCCTTTTTTTGTTTGTTTGATGAGAAGTATTTCGCAATAAATTTATTCATTACCATGTTTTCATTTATCATTTTTAAACAATATCGTAGAAATATGTGAGGATCACAAAAATTGTGTATGAATGTAAAGAAACTAATGAACATTGTTATAAATTTTTTCTTTACTACTTCCGTCTGCATTTATCAAATTTTTCAAAGCTATTACATTAACTGACACATGGTTGTTGATTTTAATGTAACGATTTCATAATTTGATTGTATGTAACGCAAATAGTGTATATTCCGTTTCATTTGTATGATATGCATTTAGCAATTTAGCAATATTTTTTACGCCATTTACAAATTGCAGTTCCTACTACATCATAAAAACTTATATAAATATGTTATAAAGTAAACATCAGTCATAATAGACGCATCATTCTGAACATTTTGCACTTTAAATTTTTATATTTTAAATATAAAAAATGTATCTTAAACTAATAATAAAATATAAATTTGTGTTATATTAAAACTAAGATTAGAAGTGACGATTAAAAAACTATTCGATTGTTAAGCTACTAAATATACAAACATGTATTTGCTAAAGTTTATTTTTCAATGTTTATCGTGTTGCGTAAATTTGTTTAAGTTTTACACCTTCGTGTTACATATATAACATATGTGAAAGCGTATGAATAATTAATGGAATATTCAAAAAAATAATTACAACTATTCTCAAAATATACTAAAGTTTTTCCTTGTAGAAATTAATGCATTGATGTTAATACTTGCATTACAATATTTTTTATGTCTCTTTTATATCTTACTCAAAATTTCAAAATGATCAAAACTTTATAATGCACCTATTTCAATAAATGAATGTTTTTATAAACTTGGCAGTGATAAATGCTCTCAAAAATAGAATTTAGACATTTTATAGCACAAAGCTATATTAACATGGAATTATATTGTGAAAGAAATATATAAATTGAACTTCAAATCTAAGTTACGATATGCAGAAAAAACCATCAAATTTTAGTCTTTTTGTGAAACTGTTAAATTACTTTTATACTATTGGAAGTGTTATTATATATTTTACCTGTAATACGATAAAGTAATACAGTTATTTGAATATAAAACTGTTTCAAATTACAAAAAACACAAGTTTATGAAAATTATACTTCGTTGAGAGAAAAAATATAGTACATTTAATCATTATTTAATATTAGTAAAACAGAAGTCAAATTTAATGTAATATGTACTAAATTGATCGTTAAAATAGTAATGTACTCAAACATGAAAGAAAAGGCCACAATTGATCAATAGAAAAGGTTTAGTGTTTCCCTAAAATAATGAGAGACTTCTTGTAAGTTTGGTGACTCGCCAAAAGCTTTTACAGCTTGGATGGGATGTACTACCACACCCACCATATTCTCCACATCTGGCACCTTCTGATTATTATTTGTTCTAGTCTCTACAAAATTTTTTAGATGGTAAAACCTTTACTTAGACGGAGGAGGTCGAAAATCAGTTGGATCAGTTTTTTGCCAACAAAGAAAAAGAATTTTATAAGCGTGGAATCATGGTGCTGCCAGAAAGATGGCAAAAGGTATTGGACCACAGTGGAGAGTATATAATTCAATAAAATATATATTCACTATTCAAATCGTATTTCATTTTCATAAAAAAACGAAATTACTCTCCAAACAACCTAATACTTGATGCTCTATTTAGATGAAAAATTAGTTGCGTTCGTGTAAGGTCAACGGAATTATAACTAAAAGATTGAAACAGTTTACTTTAAAATTATATTGTCACGCTTTCTTTGCTCAAGAGTACAACTTTGTTGTATACATTAAATGATTTAAACAATTTTACATACTTTTATTACATTCATAAATTTATATCTATAAAATAATGTTGCATTTTTGTACGTACAGTATAGTTTGTTTCATTCAGTGGCTTTATATTTATTGCAAACGACAACTGCATACCAAAAAATAAAAAATTGAGATTATTATAAACCTTTTGCCAAATTTGCAAAATAACAGATTACTCAAACAAGTCTTCTGTCTGATATGGCAACACTGTTGACAGACTTATATAATTTCTGGATAGTACCATCCTTCAAACGATACATGTCAAAATTTCATGACATTTTGACAATTAGTTTACAGGTTACAACAGTGGTTTTAGTGACCCCAGTTTTGCAATTTTCAAGACAAAGGATAAAAAAGAATATCGTATGTTGATTAAACATTGTTTTTGGATGAGGAAAAATACTGTTAAAGACAAACAGTGGCTTGATAAGCGTTATGGAGACTTTGCACCAGGGAAATCAACTATTGTTGATTGGTATGCTGAATTTAAGCGCGGTCGTACAAACGCCAATGATGCTGAACATTCTGGTCTTCCAAAATCGGCAATTGTTCCAGAAAATATAAAAAAAGTTCACAGAGCAGTTTTGAAAGTTAAGTGAAGTTGCGTGAGATAGCTGACCAAAGAAAGCAGTGTATAACAATTTTAACATGCATAAGCTGCTTTCGAAATGGGTGCCGTTTTTGCTGACACCGGATCAAGAACAACAACGCATTGACGATTCAGAGCGCTGCTTGAAGCTGTTCAATCGAGATAACAATGGTATGTGACAACGTTATGTGACAATGAATGAAACATGGATCCACTACTATACACCTTAATCAAACAAATTGTCAGCTGAGTGAACACCAGCCAGTTAAATTCGTCCAAAGTGACCAAAAACTCAAAAGTCAGCTGCCAAAGTTTTGGCATCCATACTTTGGGACGCACATGGTATTTTCTTCATCGACTATCTTGAAAAAGGTAAAACTATCAATAGCGAATATTACATAGCATTATTGAATCGACTTAGTGTAGAAATCAAGAAAAGACGGCCTCACTTGCAAAAGAAAAAAGTGCTGTATCACCAAGACAATGCTCCATGTCACAAGTCGATAAAAACGATGGTTAAATTCATCAAGAAGATACACCAGGGGAAGAAATGAAGTGATTAGCTTAAATGAAGTGATTGCCGCAACTGCGGCCTATTTTGAGAGCAAAGACAAATCGTTCTACTGAACAGGCATTGAAAAGGTAGAGGAGCGTTGGTATGAATCTATCACTCTTGAAGA
>JABFPT010001705.1:0-14325 GCA_022817245.1 Nixonia krombeini | reverse complement strand
TTATTTTTTACAATGGGTGATTCGTATTCACCTTTTTCCGATCGGCAGGAAAAAGGCGATTGAAAATTCGAATATACATGTAACTTTGTAACAAAGAGTATATCGCGAGGTTTTAGTACAAATTCGAAATTAGTGCGTTTAAACGGCCGTGACGAATGTTGTGAACAAAGAAAAAGAGAGATGAGTTAAAAAGTTATCGTCAAATTACCGTTTTCATGTAGAGTTTAGTTAGTTCGTTTCAAACCTGGAGCAACGACACTTTTGCCGGTGTTAATGAAATTGATTAACTAAATTAATTAGCGCTCATCACCGAGCGATGAAAGTTCCACAGGAAGGCGCAACCTGTCGTTACAATGGAAGGTCACAGTCGGAGGACGCGAGCAGAGGATGCAGGCCGAGCGTGAATTTCCGTAAAGATCAAGGCGGCCCGGTATCGGGATCGACGGTTCAGCCGTCCATCCGAGCGGTATGCACTTTTGCGGAATTATGCAATAGGCCGTTCGGAGGTGTGAGAACATACGACCCGAGTGATTGGGCTCTTTGCGGTTGGGCGTCGTTGGTAATCCTGATGGACGTAGCGGTAGTATTAGCGTCACAACGCTCGCTTCTCCTCTCGGAACCTGACGTACCGCAAGACTCGCCGAGAAAAAGAGACTGTTCGTAACATCGGTTCTGCAACTTGATATCATCTTACGAACATGATTTTATGCGGTTCGCGCGTATACCGCGTGATTTAAAAAAAAGGACAATAAAGTGGTAAAAGGATACAGTACAAAATAAGAGTCTGGCAAAAAGTACGAAAATGTATGCAAAACTGTTTTGACATATTATGGGGAAGTTTTTTTTTTCGTTAAGAATTTAGTGGCGGAAAAATTGTTTCGAGGAAAATTTTACTTTCATTGAAAATGCCGAGAACCCCTCTGGTTATTTTTGAGTATGAAAATAAAAGTAATCTTGGGGTAAAAATGGCAAAAGATTCATCTACGCCATTCGACGTTTTACAAATTTGTAAACAAATTTTCATCTTTGGGTTTTATGGTGTTTGATATGTCGCAGCGACACCAACGAAGTTAAATATTTTTTGTGACTACTCCAATTTTGAAATCCTTCCCAGTCGACGCAAAAGTGTCCCAATGTTAATTTATGAATTGACGTCGGTAATGAATTACAAGGTGAAATTTCAAGGAAGTACGTCTAGCGTTAATTGTACGATTGCACGATGTAGAATGAGGAAATACGCCATTCTTCTTAAACACACCATTGCCACACTACTTACGACGCGATCGCCGAAAATATTCCTGAAACATTGCGTCACGGGCATCGCCTAATGCTCCGGCAAGGCAGACGTTGAGAGCTGGAGATGTAGAAACGATGCAGCATCCGAAACGTTTCGGGAAGCACGTTGCACCTCCTTTGGAAAAACCAGGTGCTGCGTGAAGGCGCGTGTCCAGGTTTGGGTAGGGGGCAGGTGGGCCCCCTGCATTGTCAATCTCTGCCTTTCTTTTCCTCGTGCCTGCCGCTGTATCTCGGCTCTGTGTCCTCCGAGCTCGCATGTGCGCACGTGTACACATATGCCGTGCACAGGGCCACGCTGTGAGCGCACACATGCGCACGAACCTGGCCTTTTCAGGGGTGCGTTACGCACAATGTGAATATGCGCAAAGAGGGGTACCGCCTTGCCTCCTTCTCGCTCCGCCGCGAGAGAGATGATGCACGGTAACCCCTCACCTCACCTAGGCGGACGTACCGTATTGTGTATGGGAAAGGCAGGTGATGAGAACGGTTGAACCACGCGACTCTAGGAAAACGGTTCTCATTTCGGACAAGGCGAGAGCTTCCGTCGACAAGTGTTGGGAGAAGGAATATCACGAATATTACACTGAACGGATTCGCGGCACTTCGCCAATTTGTGCGAATACTGTATAAAAATGTTTGCCTTCGCCTGGAGGAACGTTACAAGCTGACTTTCCTCGATGAGAACGGGAAAAACAACTCGTTTCGTTCCATTCCTGTATTAATCAACCCAGAATCAACTCCCACTTCCCACCTCGTTTGTTATAACACTTTTCATCTCAACCATTTCACCCAACCTAACCTTACCTAATGAGTGTTAAAATTCCATTATAACGCAACTAACGGTCGATATAAAACACAATTGTGTTTGAATTGCAATGGGTAACTGTATAATTCCTTCGTAAAAACGCTCTTTGACGTACCTGACAATACGCAACTTTTAACTCGTGCCACTCCAAAGCCTTTCTTTATGAATAAGCCGACGAGTAACTGTCGAGCTGAATTCGGATCCGCGATTAAACGGTCGAATCCAGTGTCGCGTTTGTAGTTGGCATTCATTGAGAACCATTAAGGGTCAGCAACCACGGTGTGGTGTTACACGATTGCACTATGGGATGCAGCGTGCAAAACTCCCCACCATTCGTCGAATACGAGAGAGGGCACGTGCCATCAGCTGTCTCTACTGGACCGCAGCTGGTGAAGGTGCACGATGACAATAATGAGAGAGGTACATTTTGGCCTTTTCTTAAAATGCATTAAACCGCTCTTCGGCCTGTCGCCGGTGTGCGTCACATACGAGTGGACGCGCGAGTGCAGTCGGATCGTTGAGAGCACTTCAATGCGATGTTGCAGCGTGAAAACGAAGCCTGGGGTTCGAATTTGCATGTAATACCTGTTTCTGCAACATTTTCTCCGGAAAGGTGCCGAGGAAGTGTTCGTTTGTTGGTATACGTTAGCGAGTACTGTATAACCGACGTATTTGGTATTTAGTAATGCACCGAGCCTGGCGTGCACGTCGACAGCATTTTATAATTGTTTCGTTCAATTCACATTCAAATTATACTCTTTAGGTTTTTTGTAGCCGACCTCTGGTGTACCGTATTGAAATGTCAATAATCGGTGCAATTTTCGACACTCGTCATTCCATTAATAAAAATACAATTTTGTTCGATTCGTTTCGATAATGCGTTCTACATTAATCGCTAGTGTCGCATAACTTAACCTAACACCACCTAACCTTGCATTCTCAGGAAAAAAATATGGCCGTATCATAGTCAGTGGACGTTGCTCGGCGAGAATTGCGCCGCAGCTTGGCGCGAGCAGAGCATCGTAAATCCAAGAAAACGCAGTAAATCGGCTCCTTGCAACAATACCGGTCGGAGGCTCCGCGACCGGTGCTCGGATCGGCGGCACAGTTGACTCGTCGCCTGAGCGTGGCGAATGAGATTACGTCTTGCGTGTCCACGCGAATGTCTGCCTAGTCGGCGGATTTCGTTCTACCAAATGAACGTAGACATTCCCCAAATCAAAAAGCTCGAGACGCTCATTACGAAAAATCGGTATCCGCGAATCGGTTGCAAAAAAGGAATTTTCAATTGGTACCAGATTCTGTACAATTCGGTCAAAACTGTACGTAAATTGTAATTAAATAAATGTGCATACTTTACGAAATATCCTCTGGAAACTTATGTTTCAAATTAACCAACCAATTCGAACCCTATCCTTGAATTAGGACTTTAATTATAAACCGTATCATCCGAACTGTACTGCCATTGCGTCATCGTTTACACGGCAGATGCTACTATTTCAGCCATTGGCCAACGTTTAATAACGACGTTCACACGATTCCGTTACGTTCGGGGATCGTCGTAGATGAAGGAAGTCGCAATATAACGCGGGGTATAATTTCGCTGCGAGGCACACGCGGCAATCGACGAAAATGACAAATAAAGCGAAAAGCGCCGGCGGCAGTATCGTCAAACACGAGCGATCCCGTTCGGATGACAGGCTGCTTTCAGTCCGGCACGAGGGAACTCACTGCAAGATAAATGAGAGGCATAAACGCCGACGTTAAATATTTTCGCGTTACATAAGCCGGCGGATCGCTTTTGTGGAAATCGGCGAGGAATCGTTTTGTCGCGGATTGAATTGTCTAGATTGTCGGGACGATAGTATTAGGCATAGGCGAGCACACTTTTCGCTATTGTTGTGCAAGACGGCCGATAATAGTTTGCAAGCTACGTATGCGTATGATTGATAGCCGCGAAGCGATTAGGTCACTAGGCGCTACTGCGGTAGCACCGGAGCCGCCAAGTTTTGCCAGCCTCCGTACGACAGTGCCCCGCTGCCGAGCGCTTTAGATCGGGCCGGCTGAGCGACAGAGAAAGCAGTGTCGCAATGTGTCGACCAGTCACTTTGTTCCATTGCCCACCGCTAGACGTGCTCCCTATTTCAGCTTTTTTACGGAAAATTTATCAGCCACTGCGTCCCAGATAAGACATGTGTACAGCAGGGTATTACGAAAATCTTGCCGCAATTAATCTGCTTCCACGATTTTTTGCCGTATTTACGTACCACAGTTCAAAAATCTATTGGGAAACTTATTTCGTAAAGTGCATTTTGACGCGAGTACAAAGAAAAATTTTTTTACAACTTCCTGTTTTACCGACCGATTCTTTTCACAAAATATTCGTGCTATTGTTAAAGGTACAAAGTTCGCGGGAGGGTAAATAAAAATGTATGAAATATTTTGTCAAGTATTAGAGCGTAATACTTACGAGTTCATACTTTTCTAAATCTTTTCGACTGGTATCCTAACCTAACTCTCTTATTTACCCAAGAACCCTTTTGCATCCTGTCAGACGATGAATCGCAACATGACTCAGCGATATAGTTCTAAAACGTCTTTGAAATAGTCGTTGGCTTTTCACATTTCTGCACAATCGATGGAAACGTGCACCGAAGCGAACTTAATATCGGTCCATCGGCGACTTTTGAAAATGTTAACTGCCCCATTCACAGTTGTCTCTTAATACTTTTTTCTACGTTTCAAAGCGCGCGTGTTGCCGTTATGTAAGCAAACTGAGTTTCTTTCTTCCTTCTCTGCGATCACGAATTTTATCGCGTATCGTGCTTTGGTAAAACTTGTTGTAAGAAATCAACTATGCGAGTGTCTACGTGTGCGTGTGTGTGTATGTGGATAGTTACGCAGTTAGTCGAGCCCACGCGCAAACACACGCGAAACAATTGTCTTCGGCGATTGCATCGTTGACCGCCTGTCTGGCATAACGATGCTACTGATAGGAGGATTGTCTTTCTATGCGAGGCTAAAACATCGGCAATTCAAACAATCGACTTTGGTTTGAATAGAAAGCCCGAGCTTGATTACCTCTTTACCGACACCTGTAACCGGTACCATTAAATCAGTACACGAATTCTATATTATTTTGAATTTGCATTTACTCGATTCAACCGAAAAATGCATCCTTTAATTTGTCACTGGAGAATTTCGAATCTGTACCAGAAACTATAAATGTCGTTAAGAGAATTCAAGATTTTCCACTTTTATCAACTAATATTTCAGTACAGTTTACATGTAGATAACAATAATGCAGACAATTTGTGTATTTTCGTTTATAAACAAATTGCGATCATTTGTTCACAGGTTTTCCTCTTTAATTTTAATTTAATGCATAGTAATCATGTTGACTCGTTTAGAAACCAAATGGAGCATCTAAATGATTTAATGGGCGAGAGGTGTAATCAAAAAGTGGCCAGATTTGATTTATTTGGAAGAAGCCATAAGAACCACCACGTGGATCTGAGCTTTGACCGCTTCCAAAGTAGTCCCCTTCCGAAGCCACACACTTAGACTACAACACTGTTCCTACTTCTAGAAACATTTCTTGAACTCATCTTTTGAAATAGCGAGCAGCTGCTTTCCAACATTTTGTTGTGTGGCCTCAATATCTTAGATTCGTTTCCCTTTCAAGCCGAATTTGATTTTCGGGAAAAGGAAGAAGTCACCGGAATCGAAAATTCTACTGCACAGGGAAGCTGAGTGCTTTGCGGGAAAGTTTTGCAAAAGCTACGGTGCGTAGGCAGGTGTATTTCCATTGTGAAGTTACCATTCTCGTGCAATGGCGGCTTTTCGTGACAAAGCGTGTCCTTGAAACGTAACAAAACTTATTTGTCCCTATCGAGAAAATTTTGATTACGAAAAATACTTTATGTAATTGCAAACCGAGGGTACGCTGAAAAAAACGTCATCTTCATTTCAATTATTTCCATACGACTAGAACAGAAGGGCATTTCTTGTTAATTATCCGGCCTTGTGGAAGTAACAATTTCTACGGTTTCCTCCAGATCGAAAAAAAGTCTGGGCACTGTTTCGTCGCACTTCATATGCCTAGAATTTAAACAACACCCCTCTGTTCTACGCAACGGACGTTCATAACGGAAATTTCAATCTTTTTCTTGGCCTACCCTTTTTATACTTTACTTACAAGATCTTTCTTACAAAGGGAGCAGGAGAAATGTCAGTCCTGTAATTACAAATCTTCGATCTGAAGTGTCCAGGTGCACCGCATGCGAATAATAAATGCGACTTGAATCACGGCGTGATAGAGGGCTGTTTTCATTAATACTCGAGTTCTGCAGTGTATACAGGTGATTTCGTGTAGACTTAATTAGACGTATGGGGAGTTTCAAGTGTTCACGCACAACTGTGGTTACAAAGCAAATCGTATTACTCGTATATGGGAAATACGAGAGTTAATTACATTTTTACTACATTGAAATACAATGTAATTTTTTATTATAATTTACAAAACATAATCGTAATAATTTCATTTGCATTTATGAAGTAGATAAAACTAAGTTGAATTAAATGCTGATAAATTGTCATTTGTATCAGTACTATTTAATCATAGCATTTGTTTGGAGACCTTCTGAAATCACGCTGTAAAATATTGATATAACCATATTGATAATCGTGCTAAATTTATCTTCAGTGAACATTATTTGTAGCGAAACATGCCCAAAAGTACCCCTCAAGTGGAACATTTATGGTCACTGACACCGAAGCTTCAATCATTCAACAATTCTATCATATCGATTTTACTGGAATCGATAGTTTCTTTACGGAAAACTGTGGAATCATTTCCTGACAATGTAAACTTTGAGGGGTAATTTCACCCTAAAGCGAAAAGCATCGTGGGAATATCAGTTAGTTGTCATACTCAAGATTCGCACTTGATCAAGGTCGTGGAAAGTCCGTGTTTCTCGCTCTCAACATAACATAATTACTTATGGGGTTGTTTACATTTTCGAGGAAGGGTTGTGGATGAATTGTGATTATCAAAATATCTCTGAAAACATTTTCCTGAATATTCTATTCACGTTGTATTAATCTAAAAGAAGTTGTTTTCCTAAGAGAGTTTCCCATAAAAACAGAAAGGCATGACTAATTTATTTTGACCTGCTTCGCACTGTATATATATATACCTTTTTATGAATTATTTGGGTTTGTGGGAAGATTCGAGAGGGTTCAAAAAATGTAGGGGGTAGTTCACCCCTGTAAACTGTATTAAATATACTGAGTAAAACGTAGTTTTCCATAGTAATTTCTGCTCAGTATTTAGTAAAAGAAAATATAAAGTCGGTAAATTTTATAATTGGTATACTAATTTAGAAAATGGAAACAGGTAAATAAGAGAAACATGCGCCTGTCAATTTTTACTATTTTATAATATACCGAGAAATAAACAAAACTGGTATATTTCATTTTGGGATATATAGTCTCATTAGTTCACGACGGTCAATGGTTCTACCGGATCTTTCATTCAAGACAAAGATGAATGAAACCGAAAGTACGGTAAACGTTCGATATCCGCAAGCGAGTCGGAATTAAATGTCCGAGCCGTGTGATAAACAAGCCGGCGCGTCAAAGCTGCACCCCGCAACCCCGTAAGTTAGACGAGCTATGGTGGTGTGCAGTGGCGACTGGATACACGTACGCAGCCAACAGATGCCTTCGCAGGAGCACCTTTAACGTCCATCGGCACCCCAGCCACTCGGTCTCTCACATGTACGTGCACATGCCGCGAGCACACATGCCCCTCGAGTGTAGCACAATGCCAATAATAAGCACCGGTGTCGCCCCACGTAGCGTAGCATCCCTCAGATTCCAGCAGATGCTGTGTGGGCATTGCCGACCCAATACCGAGGGCTGCTCTTGGTAGTTTTGTCTAGGAAGCTCCTACGAATGAAGGGGGCAGGTGTGGAGTACCCCCTTTCCAAAGCAGGCGCGTGCCCCACACGAGCGTAGGCGGGGTCCCGCTTTTATTTTTCCCTAAGGGAGCCTACACCAGGCACACGACATCCGCATGTCTTCCAGACTGGGCTGACTGGCCCTTCCAGACCTTTCGCGAGTCCAAGTCTTATCTCTACCGACAATTGTACCAGCATCGCCATTACCATTCCAACGAGAGATTTTTCAAGCCTTGCCTGCGTTGCCGACGTTTACAGAGAAAAAGGCAAAGGGCATATTTGGGATTATACCGTACCGAACTACCAAGGAAAATCTTATCCAAGCGGCATTGTAAGAAAAATGTGACATACAGTGAAATGCAATTGCTCGTATCAATGTTCGAACAGAGATTCAGCTGTGCAACATTTTGATCACTTTTTGACACTATTACATTACAACGACATGTTTATGAGAGGCATCTTGGATTAGTCTGTCAAAAAGTCATATGTCACACCCCAGTTAAAAAAATCGATTTCATTAACGCCACCCGTCACCTAACTGTCACATTCCACATAATATATAGAGAACCTCAAGTTATATATTACGATCCTGACTAATGAGAATATCACATGGCGCCCTTAAAACGAATAGGGATACCGGCAACTTCAGCCTGAGTTTTCGGGTAAGGGATAGCGGGAAGAAGGTTGGTGACCTGCGGAGTCGGAAGCTTTTCCCTTACAAAGGACTGTTTTAATATTCAGATACAAACCCCTGAAAGAAAAGAGCCGCAAGCTTAGATTTTACGAACACCTTGAACAAATCAGCGGCCAGATTTGCCGGGAGAGCAACGGTCCCGTAAGAAGCAGTTGGCGTCTTCGAATCTGGGGGTTGTCGATCATGGAGATCTGCGAAGGAAAAGGTGTTGAATTTGCAAAAAAGGAAAAAACGGTTACGCCATTCCTCCTCCACTTCCTCGTCCCTTTGTGGGCTTTGATTCCGATCAGACGGCTGTGGCGAACGAGTTCGATCCGTTGGGATATCGGACTTCAGGGCGGCGCTGGAAAAATCGGTAGCGAATGACTCGAAAGGTCCGTATCGTTTTTCGTTTTCGACTTTCTTGCGTGGCATCGCGTCACTCTTTTTTTTTCGTACCCTCCGCTCGATTCCTAACGGTCACCGAGGAACAGAGCGGCAGGGTTATAGGGTCGCGTTTGTTCGTGTGCGTGTAGGATGTGTGACATAAAGGCAGTGTGCGAGAGCTTTGACGGTATGCAGCATGCTCCGAGCTCCCATCCGGCCGAGATTTTAGAAATGAACGCGTGCCACCGGCGAAAGTCGCAAGCTGGTCCAAGAGAATGGCTGCGCGGCACGAGGGGCGGTTGGGAGGGAGATGACGAACGTTCAAAAATGTGAGATGCGATCGAGGCGGATGTTTATTAACGCGTTTTGTTCGCTCGCCTCATTCAACTCATCTTGAAAGCCGTGACTTTACGCGCGGATAGAGAATCTTTGTACGCACCGACACGACACTTTGTAATTTATGAAACTGCGGAAAAGAAGAAATACGTCTGTTCGTACTTAACTATCACTTCTGGTTTCAGTCCTGGTCAATGGCGTTTCGGTCGTTGGGGAAGCGAAGGCTTGTGACGCAACTCGGAAGAACTTTCCTAGTCTGGATCATACAGAAATGTTTATTTGACAATTATTTTCGAGTAAGTCAACATACGACGTATGATAAGAACATATGGCGTAACGAGTATATGACGTAAATTATGCTAGAAGCTATTTTAAACTTTTAATTGCACAGTAGCGTTACAGAATAATCTGAGATCAGGGACGAAAGTTTTGTGGAAACTGATTGTCACATCGGAAGATATTCTCACTGCAACATTTTGTAATTTAATTGTAGATATACTTCGGTTATGAAATTTGGTCGTAGAATTAAACGACGAAAAACGGTAACTTCGGTGGAGTGACGAAGGTTTGAGTTAAAGAAACATGATCTAATGTAAGATAATAAAAATAATTAACACAAAATGTTCGTTGCAATTTGTAAAATAACACGTTCGTTAGAAATATTTTTAAAAATTTTTCGTCTTTATGTTTAGTTTTCGAACACGATACGTTAATTTAAGCTTGATAAGTCATTGTAGCTAAAAACTGTATAGTGTATTTAACAATGTTTCGAAATAACTCACTATTTACCTGTCCATCTTCACCAGTTTCCAGAATTTTACAAAAAGTTTCAAAGTCTCGGTGTCTTTATTTACCGAGGAATCACGGCGCCTGATGCATCTGTTATCTCAACATTAGCATATCGATACAGGTGCATCGAACGCTCGGCAATAGTATGATTTTCCGGTAAAGAGTGAAAAAAGAAACAGAGGGGGGAGGAAAAGACGGCCGTTTCCTGCGGTCAAGTGCAGCCGTCATCTCGAGCACTTTGCTAATAAGACATGCCGTGCCGCCAAAAACAAAACAGCTGGTGTTCCGGATCATATTTCAGTTTCTAGAGTACCATTCTTTTCGTTTCAACGATGCCAACGGTATACCTGAAGTTAGCACCCCTTTTACTGAAAATCAAAAATATAATTAAAGTTCCAATAGTTCCGCAATAATTTTTAAGTTTCTGACTACTTTCGCAAAGAGACAGGAAAATTTTAGGAAAAAATTGAAATAATTATTATGGGGTGTTAACTTCACGAAGTACTTCGCAAATATCAACTTTTTCAGTAGTTCTACGTAAGTTTGCAATAGTTCTAGAATTCTCGGCGGGCCGTATAGAGAGTTTTAGCGAATTTTCTAAAACGGAGGGCGCGTTATAGATACTGTGACGAATAAAAGAAGAAATGTGAACACATTTTTTCGAAATTTTTCAAAGACAATGAGTTTTTCAAACGATTGGCTTTTCAGTTTCCTTTTTTGAAAATTAACTTGGGTTTTCGGTTTTGAGTTACATATCAACAGATGGAGTTCGCAATGAGTACCAAAAGTCACCCCCTACGTCCTTCCCGCCATTAAGGGAGGCGATATTGGGAAAAAAATGAAAACTGAATCGTGGCGGAAGAATAATCTATAGAATTACAAAATATTTTGTTCACTCAAACTGTTATATTTGTTCACTGAAATCCAGTCTAACTTAACCCGCTGACACAAATTGTGAGCACAATGTTTCATTCTGGTAACCTGGGCGTAAAATGGGTTAAAGACGTCAGTTTTTCTGCAACACCGGTGACAAATCTTTTCCTCGTCTATGTGCTTCCATACGCTCGTGTAAAGCATGCGAACTGGTTATAGGTCACATGTGCAAGCGGTCCGGAAAGTATAGAAATGATTCAAATGTGACTCGGGTCCTTTCTCCTTTCTTGTCTCTCTCCGGGCCGTGTATTGTGCCGCGAAAAACCCCTTGTCTTCCGCGTCACCCTCGACGTCGGTTGCGCCGAAAGAGCGAGATATATCGGCATCGCAATCCACGCAAGAAGAACAAAGCCGGAGCAGCAGCCACGGCTGGAAGCGAAGAGGGCTGCTCGGATGTCTGCATCCGGCTGGTCATTTCCGGCACGCGCTGCGACACGTGTCCCACGCGTGGTTTCTTACCTCCGACCCTTTGCAGCAGCAACCCTACATACGTCGAGTGTTACCTCCCCCTCGTTGCACTATTTCTCCGGCGAGGATCTTGAAATTAGAGAACCGAGAAAGCCAACTCTGTCTCGAAACGTAAAAATTCATTTAGGGGAGGTTTCTCTCCGCAAAACCGGTTCACAAACCGCTCCGTACTGCGCGGATTCACCGACTCAGAATACCTTCCATTACAACGTCTCGAGTAATATTGCCCAACGGGTTTCTCAATTAACGCCTGCTCATGTTATAATTTTAATTGAACTAATTCGAACTGTTATCACCGTTTGATCTTGTCGTCATTTCGATTTCAACAGGGTATCGAACAATAATTAGTACCTGTTTAACAATAATTAGTACCGGTTTTGCTGGAGTTATCGAATTGCAGTTTTCGCGGTTTATAATGCACTGTACGAATTATGAAGTTACAAGTTCCAGATGACGTGTTCATGTAATTTTCGATTTAATGGACGCGATTATTCACCTCTTTGCTACCTCCGTTGCGTATATGTCTATGGTGGGGAAGTCTCTGTTGGAAGAGACGAGAGTGGGGGGAATGTTAACTATTCAGAAGGCTTAAAATTAACCACTTAAAATGTACATTAATTTATCTACCTTAGTATAACACGGAAAATTACCATTCCGAAGTTTAAAATAATTACGTTCAAGGTAACATTTAGCTTTACGATCTGGTGACAATTATGTCTACTCAGTTCATTCAAGCAAGGTTGTAATTCTTAAATGAACTTTTCACCATTATCTTTAGCGCTATTTGAAGGTGAAATTCAGCTACAGAGGAATATCTGAAGTAAATCAGACCTTCTGAAACACAAAATCGGAAAGGAAGCAAAATTCATGTAAAAAAAAATGGCGTTGTCGGACGCCATTAGGAATTTAGGCTTAAGCTGTGCAAAGTGAGAGTCTCCGGTGTTTCCTCTCTTCGTCTCTATATTTTTCCTTCAGGCCTCTCCGAAATCTTTGGGCAAAGCCGTGGTACACTTGTGCGCGTCGTTTACGCAAGACATTCCGCACTTGCCGTGGCCGGGACCTCGCGTCGGATGAATGATCGCGGCCTGAATAGAAAGAATCCTACAAAGAACCGGTCGAAGTAACCGACAAAGGACCCCAGACGCGTTTTGTTAGAGGAGCTCGCAGTCGAGGCGACACAGAGGCGTATCCACGACACGAGCGTCCGAGGAAACGTCGCGTCATGCGAGGACCCGGCCTCGTGCCTCCGCCGCTGCGGCCCTGGGCCGGGTTCAAAGACAGGGACATCGGCGGCAAAGAAAGAGAAGATGATGATGAAGAAGCAGCATCGCGTGGACAGGTGAGGCCGACCATAGATTTTGATTCTACCGTGATTTTTGCATCTGTCGAGGGTTGATCTTAGACCTAGTTTTCCGAGAAGTCTTCGCTACCCCTCGGCTTATAAATCTTCGCTTCACCGGTTAGATTCGCGGCGGATCTTCCCCTCGGTGGCGCGCGCCACGCTCCTTCCCGAAAACATCGCTGCGTATCAGTTTTTCACTTTTCTCCAGGGCAAGAACGAAAAATCATGTAAACGTAAGTCATCGTTGCAAATCTTTGACAATATTCTGGGTATTTCTTGTGAAATCTGTATGCAACCTAACCTATTTATGCGATCCAGTGGATGCAACATTGACTCTACATTTTACACAACCTTCATTAGATAACGTCAATCATGTCTATTCTAAATGCGATTTATAAACATGCATAATCTACACTGTCAACTTTACAACTTATTACTATTGTTTACTTCTTCGTCATGATTGTTTATTATTGTTTAATTTCGGTTTTTAGTGTGAAGTAAAACGGAAAATACCGAAATAACTTTCTTGCCAACCGAATAGCAGTGGATTTTTCTCATTTAACATTTACCCCCGCCATAACCTTCTCCGTGTATGCGCCATGGGAAGGAGTAGAGAAATTCAAAGAGGCGCATTCTAACTTTGTTATTCGACACATTGCCTTTTAAATACACTTCAGAAGTTTTTCATCAAGTCTTACAAAATCCACTCGTACTAATTATTTGCAATGAAAGTCCATATCCTTATAATTTTTCCATGTACAATTATCGTAACATTATTCTATTTTGTTACAGTGAAATGCGTGTACAGTGTTTAAAATCAAGTTTCCCTCATTTGTTTTCTCATTTAACGTCCTCAACCTTCCTTCATTGCTTTACCAGCCACTTCAAGTACAGCCGCTCCTCCGCCTCTTCCTTCGCCCAAACGAAATCGTAATTCATAAACGAGCAAGGCCGGAAAAGATGCTGACGTTGGTGCAAATTTCCGAAGGGGTTACAATTATAAAGGCACAACATCTATATATATATATTCATCTTAAAGAGCATCTGCGGCTCGATTTGCGAGTGGACAGATGCGCGGATGGTCGCCCGCTTCCGAGTGCTTAGATTGGTCGCTGGAGGCCGACTCGCGTGCCCGGAAATGAAATTCTAAACACCCTACTCCTGTTCTCTCTCTCTCGCATCTACACCGACAAATACTCGCGCATTTGTACACGCTGATGAATAATACGCACCCCATTCAGATTACACTGGTGCTGCACGTTCCCAGACCGCATAACGTTTACCAGTTGCATACGAATGATTTGGGTTATTTGCAAACTTTATTTATCATTAA
>JABFPT010001702.1:0-13990 GCA_022817245.1 Nixonia krombeini | reverse complement strand
AAAGCACTCAGAAACCCCGAGAATCGAGTTCTCACTTACAGATAGTCAAGTGTCCATCAACCAATGAGAACATTCTGTGCGGTCCAAAACCCTGAGTAAATATACAATTCCAAAGGCCGCTACCGTACTGTATAAAAATCATGATTTTCCCGGAATCATATATTCTATCTCGAAAAAACGTTGGAGTACTTATCAATGTTGTAGCTGCATCAATGTCATTTCATCACATAGAAACATGCACCAATCATTTTGACTGGTACTGGTATAAGTGTCAATAACAAAAAATATATTTGTTACGAATACATATAAAGTAATATAAACTTCATAAAAGTAATCCTTTAGTTATGGCTACAAAAGTCATGATATCATTTCTGAAAGATATTACATGAAGTAGGAATTTTGAATAAAAATCGCAAAACCGGTCATTTTGATTGGTCTGGTAAATCTAGTGTTAAATACTAATTAATTAAAATTACTTTCATCACTGCCTTCGGAAACTATCAATAGTAAATATCTTAATTTGAGTACAAATGGAGTTAGGCCACTTTCAAAATAGACGTTTCATTCAATTATTGAACTAAATCCGAAAACTTATGTGCTCAGAATTATCGTATTTACTCGGAATGTAATCTCAAATGCTTTATTGATAAATAATATGAAATTGTACATGTAACCACGTGGACTTAGGCCACTCTCAACATAAACGGCTCATTTATTAATCACATACACCGTTTCAGCTCCCTTTCCTTTCGGATTAAATTAAACGTGAGCATTTTACATGGTCTTTCGAGCCCGACGTCTTGAAACTGGACATTGTGAAGCCGGTTGTCGTTGAATTGAATTTCGTGAAACAGGACATTGTGAAGCCGGTTTACGTTGAGCTGAAGATCGTGAAGCGCGGTGTCATGTGATATTTGGGTACTGTTTCTGGTGAAAGTTATGCAATCGGTACATCTGGATTTGCTGAAGCTAGTGAATCCCTGAAAACATCGCCATTGTCGAATCTTGGATAGCTGAAACCGTCATTCGTCGTACTCGGACAGTGGAAGCAGTTATTTTTACCGAACTTTTGAGGAAGGAACAAGTTCACTCAAGTTTGCTGCATTTGTGAAGCCGCTTTGAGAAGCCACTCTGACGTCGTCGGCAAAAACATCAAGAAGTAAGTCAGTTGTTTCGCCAATTTACCCTTTCCTTATCATCTCTCTGTCCGCCTTCATAGTAGTTTTTGTTGCTCATAAGTAATTGTTGCAATTGTAACCATGTCGGAAGCACGTGTCAGAACATATAAACTGCAACGCGGCAATACCAAGCTCATGTTAACCAATTTTGCGAAACTTCTCGATAATTTCGTAGCTGATAAGGATCTTCCGAGTCTTGAGAAAAGGAAGCAAGAAATCGATGCTCAACGCGAACAATTCGAAATTTGTCAGTCGCAGTTAGAAGAGTTTGTGGAAGATCGCGATCACAAAGATATTAGGACGCAATTCGAGGAAAAATATTATGCTGCATACGGTGCAGCTACTACTCTTCTCACATGAGAAGCAATCGTCGCACTCACCATCAGATAATGCATTTTAATACTCCCCATATATTCTATAGAAGGTAAATTTAAAAAGGGGAAATTTCAAGAAGAAATTTCCCTTATTAAATTTATCCACTTTTAGTGGCGGTTATGACTCTTGGGTCGGGTTTCATTACTTATTTAAAACACTCGTGAATGATGATAAAAATATATCGATCGTAGAGCAATTATACCATTTTTAAGGCTGCTTGAGAGGCGAAGCGGCGTAACTAGTTGTAATTAAACCGTCCGCTGAAAATTATGCGGTTGCCTGGGAATTGTTAAAAGAAAGATATGACAATTGTAAATCAATTCGCGAAAGTAATATCAGAGATTCAATCTCCTCACGGTGTCCAAAGGCAATAAAATTCGTGTTTTAATAGATCACGTGCAGAAACATGTCAGGGCTCTAAAAGCATTAAATGAGCGGGTCGACATATGGAATGCCCTATTAATAATTCTAATTGAAGATAAACTCATGTTCTTTATTAGGGAAAAATAAGAAGACAGCTGAGATTCAGAACAACCAACATTTACTGAAATGTTGGCTTTCTTCCAATGTCTTGCACAATTTGAGGACAGTAAATCTTATCAATCGTCAGATAGAGCACACAATTCAATAAATTCAGTAATTTAATAGAATCAAAGGAAGTGGAACTGTCGACATCAAACACTTAATTTACATGAACATTTGATTATTAGGTAGATTTTATAAAACACGCTACCACGTGGCGAAATCAGGAAGCTGATAAACTCATGTCTTTCGAAGATCATATTTCACCCAGATTATATAGCAGTGATGTTTTGCATACAGCTAAACAAGAAAATTAGATTCTCGATTAAGATTAACAGATACAGATCCCTTAAAAAAACTCACAAATTGCGAAGTACGTGAACGTAAAATCATTAGAAATATTGGATTAGATTCAGTTTATTGTATATATTATTTACCGGAGCAGCTTGTAATTAGTAATAGTATCAGTGTTACAAAACAGAATTCGGTTTTTACAATAGATGCAACAGGTAGTGTAGTATTTAAAGCATGCAAACCTAATAATGATAAGTCAAAACATGTTTTTTTCTACCAAATTATGTGCGTTTCAAGAGACATATCAACTCCAGTTTTCCAAGTACTTTCGGAAAAATATCATGCTTCGTTTTTGACATTTTTTTTTATGGAAATTGTACAGATGGATGCCGTTAAACTAAAGGTAGTCATATGCGATTTTAGTAAAGCTTTATTAGTAGCCTTAGCTCGGATATTTTGCAATTGTAAAGATTTACAACACCAGTTAAATATGTACTACAATATTATTTTACAATCAAGCAACGATCTCCCGAATTTTTGCTTGAGACTCGATGTAAGTCATTTCATAGGCATGATTGCATGGTGGAAATGTTGAAAAATGAAAAATCTTGAGTAAAACTATTCTACCTTCCGGCATTAGGTCATACCTATGACATGACCTCATTCTATGAAATAACAAAATTATTATTAGGTATTCTCGTCATTTCGCTTAGTGAATATATAGAATATAATAATAATAATAAGGAAAGCATAGATAAGTACATAACATATGTAAATAATATATGTCGTCAAACAATTGGTTGCAGTGGAGTAAAGACATGTTCAATAGTGCTCAAACCATTACTAATAGTAATATGTTAAGTGTAAAAAACAGAGACATTTTAAATGTGAATCCTTTTTACAATCCACATGCAGCGACACTAAAAAGTTGAATGTATGTTCTTCCCTTTTGGAGAAATAAAGTCTTCATCCTCAGTGGAAAGTCAATTTTCTAAAATAAAAAATATTGCTTTTAACAATTCTCTACCCATGAGAGTAGATACATTTATTTTAAATCACGTAAAATATTTGACAGGAGAAATAAAACTTGTAACATTTATAACCAAAGATCTTTCTGAAAGAAAAGACTTTTCTCAAATTGACGAAAATATGAATGATTTAAATGAGAAGGAAAATTTCATAATTAAATGAAAAATTAAATAGAAATAAGGCTGATGGGTACGGTAAATCGCCCAATACATTGGTAAATAATTGCAAGGATAATGATGAAAGCATATTGGACGATTGCATTAATTGCACAACTACAAATACGGAACATAGCGTTAATATTCAGAGCTGTTGCAGTAATATCACAAATACAAACATATATGAACATACTTTAGCTAAAAAAAAAAACAAGAAACGACGCAAAATTAGTTGACTGATTGTCCCTATTGGGATTGCATCCAAAACGTAAAAAGTATTCATATTCCAATAATGAAAAACGGAAGTTGCAGACACCGATAATAATTGATTGGAAGGGTTGCAGCGTAAGTGAAACATGTGCATTTGATTCGGTATTAATTTTAATAATGTGCGGTGCTGCAATAAGCGAAAATTTTAAGACAACAATACAAAATGCCTCATTCCCTATTGGACAATTAGCACTGGAAGTTCTGAAAGATGGAAAAATATATCAAAAACACATTACAATGAGATTAGAAATTTTAAGTAAAATGAAAATTACATTTCTGCTATTATCAACCCGAACAATGTTGTGTCTGAATGCGAGATCAAATGTTTCACATCTGACAGAACATTTATTTTCAAATTTACTATGCTGCACAAGCCAGCAAATCTTCAATTATAAGGAAGTTATTATTAGCTCCTATTAATGTAAATATTTTATTACATAAAGGATTTGCATTTGTTCAAGAAGCATTAGATGATACATCTTCTGTTACAAAGGGCACTTGCCAGAAATGTAAAACTGAAGTTTACATTACTAAAGAATTTATGTCCTTCTCATTAACTGATACTAGTATAACAACAGACTTCAATTATATTGTAGTGCCACCGAAAAAAGTTACATTAGAAACTGTACAGGAAAATTTGACCATTGAAATGAATAGATACAGGATCGTGATTGTGTAGTTTATCACCATTATGATAATGATGCGCATAATGGACACTACACGGCCTGCGTTTTCAACGGCAGATATTGGTACCAATATGGCGTTTTAAAATCAAAGAAATCAAAGGCTCACGATAATGATTCAGTTTTGTGTCACTTACTAATGTACACAAATTGTTAACCCTGTATATTTTTTGTATGCAATATTTTTAATCGGCAATTACGACTACGAAAGCACAAACATGTAATATAACTATACATGTAAAGATGTAAAGAAACGGTTGTATACATATGTAACATACAATATATATTATGTATAACATACAAAACGACATACAATAACATACAAAATATATTAAGAAAACTATTTATAACAAAAACAAACATTTTACTTATTATTTGCAATAAAATATGTTCTCTTTTGTATGACATCGATTATTATACCTTAAAACAGCAATCCCAAAAAGTATAATATAAAATAATATCATAAAATAATAGTACAGTATGAGTTCTAAAGCTTTTCCTAAGAAACCTGCAGATACATGTTTAATATAAATAGTTATTAACAATCTTAAGATCCCGTTATGACTTACTGCGTATTTCTGAAGGGGGTGAAAAAGTTAAACAACAGAGGAGTTCTGATGTGAGTTCTGAGTAGCACGGGAAGAGTTCTGAAGATTTTGCCTACACAATTTTTCGATTAAACTTAAAAATATCAAGTTATTAACAATTGTAGATTTTGATTCGGCCTTAGTGCGTATTTACCAGAAGGTTAAAAAAAATTAAGTAATACAGGAGTTCTGATCAGAGTTCTGGACAGTACGCCAAGAGGTCTGAAGATCTTCCCTATAAAATTTTTCGATTCAACTAAAAATTAAAGGTTATTAACAATCTTACATCTCGGTTCGAACATAGTATTTATCAGGGGGTGAAAAAAATTAATAGGTAGGGGAGTTCTGATCAGAGTTTTGGGTAGTACGCCAAGAGTTCTGAAGATCATCCTGTTCCGAGCCGCCGATCTTCATACATTTTTTTTCCGATGCATAAAGTCACGGCCAACGCCCAAACCTTCAAACCAAGCCAACACATCAGCACATTCCAAACGTCATGCCGATGTGCTTCCGCTTCCCACACCCCCCAAACTCCCTCGCGACTCCCCAATACCCTCGATAGCAACCAAGTCCCACAGCCTAATAGAACCAAAGTCCAAGGCCAACCTACCTTCCTGCTAACGTAGCTCCCGCGCCCGGCAACGAGACCAACTCTACGAGCTCAACACTTTCCGGGTGCACGCGAATGTAATAAAAAGGACGCCCGCGACCGAACCGGCGTTCATCATAACCGAATCTTAGAGCTAACCACGTCATCACTCTGTCCGTTGACCCTCGGACAAAGTCACTACGCAATCATTAAACTCACACATACTCACCTTTATTTACACGTGTACGCTCAACTACTATAAAGTCGTACAGTTAACATTTCAATAAATACGTTCCTTTGGAACACCGACGACTATTATTTAAACTTCCAACGTTCCTGAAACGAACGTAGCTCTAGCTACTAAAAGAGGTAAAAACCCACCCGAGTCACACCCGAAGCAAAGGGCCGTGACAATCCCTATAAAATTTTTCGATTCGACTTTAAAATAGAAAGTTATTAACAATCTTAGATACCAGTTCGGACTTAGTGTGTATTTATGAGGGGGTGACAACAAATTAAAGGATAAGAGAGTTCTGATGCGAGTTCTAGGTATTACGCCAAGAGTTCTGTAATGAAAATTTTTTATTCGAATTAAAAATAAAAAGTTATAGCAATGTTTATATTCCCAATTTTGCAGCTTTAGAGCCTTGTATTTTCCAAATTTTCCGAAACTCTTTCTAAAACTTGTCGGGAACTCTAGAACTATTGCAGACCTACTCAGAACTCTAACTATTTTTTTGATTTTCGAAAAATGGGTTGCTAACTTCACAGGGGTACATTCGTCGCCTCTCGAATGAAAACTTGAATGGTTTTGGGAGATTGAAGAAGTTCTCGCTTCCAAGCACTCTCAGTCGAAGAAAGTGTATGTGAGGAACATTTCTTAAAAAACAACACGCATTGCAAATGGTTGTTACGTTATATGCTTACCGTTTAACGGAAATAAAGTTAAATTTGGAGACTCACACTTGCTAGCTCTTCGCCGTTTCAGCTATCTAGAAAATCGTCTCGTGAAAATTTCAAATTTGAGAATGGAATATGATGAGTTTCTTAACGAGTATCAGACATTAAGTCACATGTCATTAATTGAAGGCAAGTGCAGTTCTTAAGCAGGATTGTATTTTTCACATCATGCTGTACTGAAGAAGGATAGTCTTACAACAAAAATTCGCGTTGTTTTTGACGGATCAACAAAGTCATCGTCGGGCATCTCATTGAATGATGCATAAATGATCGCTTCTACTATTTAGGACAGTCTCTTCTCGCCTTTAGTTCGTTCTTTTCGCATAGCTATGCGCTCACGGCCGATATCAAGAAAATGTATCGACAGTTGCTGATACACCGCGGTGACGCAAAATATCAAAAAATAGTTTATCGTTCCAATCATGATGCGTCTACTAAGACATATATCTTGAACACAGTCACCTATGGTACCTCTTCGGCACCATATCTTGCTGTGCGCGCATTTCACCAATTGGAGCACGATGAAGAGTCCGTTCATCCAAACGCGGCTGTCGTTGCAAGGAACGATCTTTACATTTACTTAAGATTTGTTAACTAGCATATGGACGCTCAAGGAAGCTATGTCTTTACGTGGAGAACTAGTAGAGTTTTTAAAGAAGGGAGGTTTTCTTCTTTGCAAATGGGTATCATATGAGTCCACTCTTGTTTCGCAATTTTCTAATAGCTTGATCTAACAGCTACGGTGAAAACTTTGGGCATACAATGAAACGCTATTGAAGATTTTATCTTCTATTTGGTCAACTTAACAGATACTTCAAAACAAGTGACTAAGCATTCGACACTATAACAGGTTGCTAAATTGTTTAATCATTTAGGTGTATTAGGACCTGCAAACCATTGTTCAGGCAAAAATACTGATTCAGCTTTTGTGGGAGGCTGACTCGTTAACGGCACCTTTCCCGCCAACTGATAAGGAGAAAGCAAGCCAAATTAGGCAGTTTTCTGCCCCGACAAGGAAGCCCTGCCAGCGCCTAGGACGCCCTCTTCAGAGGGTATAAAAAGGCCGCCAGAAGAGGGCTCCTTTTCCTTTTTCCGGTGTACAACTTGTGCAAGGACAGCGACCAGTTCCATCTCAGCGGGTGAACCAGGAGCTCGTCTGCGGTCGAGGATAACCAAGTGAGCTGCTTGTCTGGGTAACGAAAGTTATCGGTACCGTGAGTACAGAATTTTTGTCGGGCAAATCGTTGCCATATCGCGTTTGATTTTTTATCGTTTGGATTTTTTTGTTATATCTAGGCCAGTCTTCCGTCGGGCCGATTTATCGCGAATTTTGATTGCTACATTTTCCTTGTAACGGTTAGAGAATTCATTGCGACGAATTCTATCTTATTTTATTTTATTTCGGCTTACTTTATGTTGGTTTATTTTATGCGACTCGTTACACGAATTCCCTTTGCAACAGGGAAATTTTTAGCCAAGTTTTCTTTTTTTTTTTGTATTTATTCATTAAATCGAAGCAACGCAATTTGATTTTTCCTTTTGTCAATATCATTCTTTTCTTTGCGTAGTGCGTTATTCATTTCGCTAAGTAGTCGATTGCTTTATTAATTGTACATATTTTTTTGTTTATTTTATTTTTAACAAAATTTGTAACGATCGACTCCGATCTATCGTATCGTTAATTAAAGGCCCATTAACCGTTAGTCCGAGCTTTCCCCTTTCCCTGAGAAGCCGGAACCGAACCTTCCACCTGTTCGGATTTATTTCCGATCCACCGACGGAAAGTGGATCGAGGTTCACTGCATTCCGTTAACAAAGTAACTCGCGGTTTGTCGGTTTCACCGCGAGTCAAAATTAAAAACCAACTGGCGCCCCACATTGTCGATTAAAAAAGCTGCGGGCTTCTTTTTATCAGCGTCGGCGCCCATTTCCGTCCAACGACGCTATAATGTATACCATGTTTCGCGCCAAGCCGCCACATGTACAGTATATCATGGGAAATCTTTCACTACGAACGCGTGTCGTATTCACGTTTATTCCTTAATGTTGAGGTTGATTATTGCGGAAAAACTTTTGATTATTTATCAAAACGTACAGTAGGGAAAAACGTTTTCGTAATCGCAATAAAATCAAGGTCTATGTTGCAATTTATGTATGTATGGGAACAAAGGCAGTTCACCTCGAAGTGGTCAGCGATGTGACTGCAGAAGGTTGTTTTAGGCGGTTTAAGGTTTAAGGCGCCTTTTCTCGAGAAGGGGAGAGCTAAAACTATCTACTCGGAAAATTATTAATTATTACTCGGAATTATAGCAACACGACACTAACTTATGAGCAACTCGAAACGTACGTCATCGAAATTGAGGGTATCCTCAATTTAAGACTTACATCACCTATGTCTTCCGACCCTAATGATTTGCGTCCTTTGACTCCCGGTCATCTCCTTATTGACGAACCACTGACTAGTATTCAACAGATGGACTTAAGTAACATGCCAACGAACCGATTATCGGCCTGGCAACATGCTCAACAGTTGCGGCAGTATTTTTGGAAGCGGTGGCAGAAAGAATATCTCCATCGACTAACAACTCGTAGTAAATGGAAATTGCACGTCGACAAACCAAAATTTAACTTGGCACTTCGATCGTGAAGGAAGAAATTACATCACCCTTGCAGTGGGCTCTAGGGCGCATCATTGCAACTCATGCTGGTAAGGATGGGGTTAGCACAGTTTTCACCTTAAAGACAAACAAAGGCGAATATCAGCGTTGGGTCCAACGGATCTGCTCTCTTCCCATCGATTCTGCTTGACCGAATTTTAAATGTATTTAGAATGCAAATATATCTGTGAGAAGTTGCGCACGTAAGAATATTAAATTATGAATACTATACAAATATTAGGTGGGGGAAAAAGAAATCCATTACTTTTTCGGTAGGTGGATGTAGTGATTAATATCTCGTAAAGTATCGATCAAACAAGTTCAGGTTTATGCACGTTGGAAAGGTGACATTTCATACTAAAAAAGTTAATCTGCTGTTTTTTCTTTGGTTCATTCAGTTGTGAGTTACAAGATGTAAAAAATGGAAGGTAACAAAGAGAAAATTCGGTACAATGTACAGTTTTTCTTTGATAAAGACGAAAATACAAGCTAGACGGCTGAAATTGTAAATGGTGTTTATGGTCCCGATACTGTAACAGTCAATTACGTGCCATGTTGGTTTCATCAATTCCGTTCTGATTATTTTGATACTAAAGATGCATCTCGCACAGGTAGGCCTGTCGTCGAATATATTGATAACATCATAGAAATTGTGAATGGTGTTTACGGTCCCGATACTGTAACAGTCAATTACGTGCCATGTTGGTTTCATCAATTCCGTTCTGGTTATTTTGATACTAAAGATGCATCTCGCACAGGTAGGCCTGTCGTCGAATATATTGATAACATCATAGAAATAATCGAAGTTGACAGGGACGTTAGCAGTCGTAGCATCGCCTAGGAGTCAACGATCAACCATAACACCAGTCTCAAACCATTTGCACAAAACTAAATTCAAAAAGAGGCCCGATATTTGAGTGCCACACTAATTAGCACAAAAAACATGATGGACCGAATTTCCACCTGCGAAGGCTTGGACAAACGGAATGAAAGAGACACTTTTTCTAAACGGATGGTGACTTGGGATGAGAAATGAGTCACATACGACATCACTGTGAGAAAACGATTGTGGACAAAGCGCGGCGAAGAAGCTCAAACGACGGCTGAACCAGGACTGAGGACCAGGAGAGTTCCACTGTGCATTGGGTAGGACTGGAAAGAAATCATTTATTATGAGTTGCTTGCATATGGTCAAACACTAAATTCGGGTCTCTACTGTAAACGAACTTTCCAACCAAGTTCCGTTAATTTGTTCCGAGTCATCAAATATGAGTGTGGCCGCGCATTGTCATGATGGAACACAATTCCATTTCTGTTCGCCAATTTTGGTCGTTCTTTCTGGATTGCTTAGTTTAAACGGTCGAGTTGTGCATAGTACAGGTCTAAATTGATGGCTTCGCCAGGTTGCAGCAGCTCATAATGGACAATTCCCTTCCAATCCCATCAACCACTCAACATAACCTTGTTTGCTGACAATCCAGGCTTTGAAGTCGTTTGTGGAGGTTCACCATTCTTAAAAGACGAATGGCGTATGCACCCCGAAAGCACTTAGGACTTGAGACAGTTTTCGTAACCCGATTCACGAGAATTCTTCATGGTCCCAATTGCAAAAGGGTTCACACATGTGAATAGCCAAGAAAACACAATGCCGAAGTGACCCTCAAAGAAAAATGTGAGTTTACGCGTCGAAAGACTGTTGCTAATTGCTCTTGGAGACGAAGTGTCCTGAAAATTTCTCATAGCGGTAGGGAGGAGGGGTATTGCGAGATGCGCCTTTGCCCCGGGTTCAATTCGATAACTCCTTGTCTGATTTATGTAAGTTGAAGTAAGCACAGTCTGGGTAAGGTCGCTGACTTAAACGATGCCCATAAATATATCGATACCACGATTAGGGGCAAAACATCGCGGAGGATCGATACCGCGATCCAACGCACTCAGAAAGCGTGGGAGGACGAGTATAAAAGAGAGAGATGGTTCAATAAACGACAATACATTTCAGCATTAAAACAAACGGTGTGCTCATTACCCCTATCCCGCTTCCCCTCCCGAATCCTGACACTGACTAAAGCACCTGGTACGGGAAGCGTACCCCGTTACAATTTTAATCAAGTACATAAGTATATATTTACCATAATCACGCATTAGCCTCAGAACCGAATAATTTTAAATAGCTCGACTGCGCATTTATTGTATAGAAACGTATCAAGCTCATCCGAGTTTCAAGACTAGTAATGATGCAGTCACGACAAAATATTATTACATAAACATGAAGTTTATCGTTATGCGACAACGACGTGCCCGAACAAACGACAACCCTGACGCTGTAGAGCAATGTATGATCTAACACTTGTTACCAGAAGGGAGTCGTGTGCAGATACACGGGATCTTGCAATTGTAACAACAGAATCGACACTGTATCAGAAAAGTATGGTGCTATGGTTGTCACCGACTTAATGTTTTTAACCCTTTCCTTACGGCAGTCCGCTCCGCTGGAGTGACGCCACTGAACGGGTCACCGCGCCGCGAAGTGTGCACTTTGCTCGTCAGTGGTCTTCGATATTCGGACTAACGTTTTTCAACGCCACTTTGTGATTGTCTTGTATGTACACTTTTTTAAGAGCTACATAACAACTGTTTCATCGTATTATAGGAAAAACATGAAAATGAGTCAACATTTTCAAAAAATAGTCAACAGCCGTACACACAGATCATCGCGCGGTCGCCGCCTACAGTCGGCACCCGTACACACGAGTCGTCGCGAAACGAGTCGTAACGAAAGGGTTAAAACGACTTCCACAATCGAAATCCAAGAAATAAAATGCAGGCTCTAATAGATCTTCAACTTTGTATAGTACACTTCGTCACGTGTACTATATTTTTCGTAATTTATCAAACATGTAAATTTTATCAATATATTTGAATGTAAATTTAATTTTAAGTAATTTAATTATGTTTTAATTTACAAGTACAGTTGCCGTTCACGTTCGTGGTGTAGAAACACTCGTGAGAGATAAACGTGCGCCGACTACGTAACAATATTTAAGTTTGTAAAATAAGTTCATGTGTTTTGAAGAACTTAAAATCAACCAAGAAAATTTTTTAAACAATTCGCCAACACATTTTTTGTCTACTTAGTGGATACAATGTCTTTTTCAATAATGCTGTTACTATTGACGTAGGTAAAGTAGTAATCTGAAACAGAAAAATAAAAAAATCTTAGTCAATATGACTATCGCTATCTCCGAGAGTTAAATTAATTACATAAATACAAAACTAATAAAATGACGTACACTTAAACTGCACATAACAGTTTTCAAAATGTTTTAATTTTCATTCAACCTAAATAATGTAAAATTGTTATAAGATTTGTTATTAAATAACAACTTTATACTACTTAAAAATTATAACATACTTTAACCATGATTTCATTACAATTGTCTCAACTTATAAGTTTACTTCGCGTAATTTTCACTAGTGGCCACTATGGCAAGTGCTTAAAATAACATATTAAAATTTTGCAACAGTTAACTCAATAGTTTTTACTTTTGTCAGATGCCAACACATTATTTTGGGAAAAAATAAATTTCACATGCAAAGTTTTTGTAAAAAATATACAGTAACAATTATCCAGCTGTGCCTTCTCCATACAAAGTACCTTCAGCTCACTCGATTATTACGCTTTCACTAGTTTGGCTTGTCTATTTCCCAATCTATTCTCTTTTTACAGGTTGTCCATGCTATGTTGCGATTATACGCGTTTCATTGTATTTTTTTGCGAATGTCGTAACTTCTAAGCTGTTCTTATCCTTCAGTATCCATAATTTTTAATCAGAGAATGTAATCTCTTATTGGAATTGCAAGTAACACAATACACAGTAAGTTTCAAAATATTTTTGTCGCAAAGGATGTGCTTTGGATGAAGATCCCGGACGCAAAAGTTAAAACTTTCATATTTGTTTTTCTAATATCAATAAATGTTTTAGTATTTCTAAAAGTGTGGAAGGTTTTTTGAAAAGGCTCTGACAGTAAAAACCAACCGGTAATGTTAGCGAGATAAATATTAGGTTGAGGAAAAAGAAATCCATTATTTTTACGCGAACTTTAAGACATTATTTAACATATTTCGGATTGTCCGATTTGGGTCAAATATGCATCGTTTAGGTGTATAATTTGTTGCCATATTAAAAGTAGCTTCTTAATTCTCATAGAAGTCTTGGTCCCTACTGGCGAAAAACTTTAGTACGCGATTTTCAAAATCTTCTCTTAATGCCAATTTGTTACCACTAAGGAAGTTTTTCAATGCAAGAAAAACATGGTAATCGCTTGGTGCCAGATCCGGACTATATGGTGGATGCATCAGAACTTCCCACCCAAGCTCCTCGAGACTCTGGCGAGTCACTGTAGAATCGAGTGCCCTTGTCGTTGTCCTGACGGAACACAACACCGCTTCTGTAAGCTAATTCTGGACGTTCCTGGACAATCGCTAGCTTCAAACGGTCTAGTTGTTTACTGTAGAGATACACATATAGTGTTTGGCCATATGGAAGCAACTCATAATAAATGATTCCTTTCCATTTCCACCAAACGCATAGTAGAACCTTCCCGGACGTTAGTCCTACTTTGACTATCACTGCTCTTTAACCACAATCGTTTTCTCACAGTGATGTCGTATGTGCCTCATTTCTCATCCC
>JABFPT010001698.1:1710-12184 GCA_022817245.1 Nixonia krombeini | reverse complement strand
ATGTACCAGTTGACACACGCTTATGATTAGTTTTATAATGTCAGGCCACCGTCGAACTTCCCTGGTAAATATTTTAGTAAAAATCGTGATATACTTTACCTAAAAAAGTATTTATATGTATACAAACAGACTTTGGTAAATCGGTTGGGACGTTATCGACTCGTCACGATATCCCGGTATTGACCAACTAGCAATTTCTAATGATGTCAACCTACGTATTTTCATTTACGACTCGACCCTAATTTTAATTCACCTCGAGATATTCGCCGATCGCGAGTATCTCGACAAGTCGATAACGATGTCAAATGATGAGTATCGTCTCTCGTCGACTGTTGATAAATGCTCGTCAATAGTCATCAAGAACTCAAGTTGCAGGATATGTGATCGTTCACAAGCAGATTCAACGTTGAGAAAAGAGACAGACACAACGGTACAACGAAATGCTTCGCAGGAAAAGTGTTCTTGAATTTAGACCGATACGAATTAACACGAATACGACCTTAAAAGTAGGCGTCAAAATCGGCTCATTTTCTGAGCGGGTGCCACACTGCAACGGGACGTCTCAAGGCCGTCAACATTTGCCTCCAATGTGCCAACGCCCGTCCCGATGTTGACGACCCGACGATGATGTGGCCGACTGGAAATGTCTTCGAATTGGCTCCCTGTTCGCCGGTCACTTCCGCCACTGTTAACCTTAACTGAATGGTCTGAAAAGAGGAAACGATTTGTCAAATTGAACGGCTGGAATTGATGACTTCGTTGGTCAACGTTTGTACATAGACGAAGAACATACCTGCAGAGCAGCCTGTGGCACATTGAATATTATAGCTTCATTGAAAATCGGACTTTTCTCGCCCTTCTTCACCGAAGTCTTCTTTTTGTGTAGTTTTTTACCATGCTCGAGTAAGTATACCTTTTTGCCAGACAATAGTTCTAATTCAGTAACCCGTTAGGAAGTGATTAGTTGGCAATGAAACAACTTGATTAATACCTTGACAAAGAAGTCTCCTGATGGAGGGGTCATTCCTCGAAGGTTCCTCGCTTTGACCACGACAAGGTGAAGTCTCTCGGCCGTGGGCAAATAACTCAAAGAAAACAGGAGTTCGCCTAATTGAGGTACGGGCAAAACAGGACTTATAAGCGGTAGCCACGTTGTCGCAGACGGCCTTGGCGCAGGTCCCAATCTCAGCGTGGCTTCTCCGAGAAGGGAGGCATCGCCCCCCATATCTGTGTCGACGGAAAACACCTGTGGAAAATAGATTGAAGTTATAGACAAGTCAAACAGGATTACAGATTGTTCTTAGATATATACAAATATAATGCAATTTAATCTGCCACTATAGGTTTAATCTGTATGCGAAAATTGTACCTCAACAAGAAGAGTCTTGCCCACAGGACCACCATCGAGTGGAAATAAAAATTTTTCTTGATAACTTGGCGATGGGGAACCCTTGTAAAATCTGGTCTGCACAAGTGTTTGCCTATCTGGCAATAAGCAAACCCTGGGGAAGGTTTAAGAAATGTATTAAGAACCTTAGTTACTTACATTTGTTGTAAACTTTTAGTTTATAAACTTACATTTGTTTAATGTAGAAAGATATTGAAATTGTTATTAAAATTTACAGATACCACACGTCGTTTCGTATGAACTGAGCAGAAAATTTATGGTATGAGTACCTCGCAAATGTGTTTTGAGCCGGTTGCCCATCAGGTGTCATGAGGTCTCTGGCTTCAAGGATGCTGACTATGAGATCACCTTCGCTATCCGCTCCCCGACCACTCCACCACCTTTCGTGTTCCAAACCAACACACACGTGTCCGACTACAGGGGCCTCTTCCATATCACCCAAAACGACACTCGTGTCGGAACACACACTTTCACAGCTTATAGCCCTTTTTAAGTTCGAGTCATCCGTAGGTGGCTCAGGTTCGAACAGGGAACCTCGACGGCTTTCCAGGAGTGATTCCATGAAGTCACTCGTTGTGTAAGTCGAAAATAGAGATTCCTCCAGACTCTGCGATAAAGTCACGATAGAAATAATTTACCCACATTCAATAGATTTGAGTCGACTAAAAGTTGTGTACAAACTTGTTATAGAAACTTACTTGCGATAAACGCCGCTTTATTTGCGCCTCTTCCAATGTTGCGTAAAGCTCGTGACTGTTTCGACGTCTACGAAATATCAAAAATATTAAGTTACTTTTGCTTGAGAAATACAGAAGAAGAGTTTTAGAAAAGATGGTATAACTGAACAGACCTCATGTCAGTTGCATTTATGTCTCCAAAGTCGTGATGACCGTTTAACCTTTCCATACTTTTTCTTCTCTCAAAGCTATTGAAAATGTCCTGAAATGAAATATTATACTGTTTTAAAGTTCTTGGTGCTTTTGTGACCTTTTTATTTAATACACGTGGATGCTTCAAGCTGTGTGCATTAGCTGCAGATTTATTTCTTCTCGCAATTAATCACTAGTTGAAGACAAGCATTGTAAACGTACCTCAGAAGTTCTCGTGAAACTGGGATCTGCCATATAAGAAGGATAAGGTTCTTGGCTGAGATCCTTGAGTAATAATGGAGACGCAGGTGGATCTTGTAAACTGTTATAAACCTGGATAAATCACAGCTGTGATTAGCAAGAGTAGTAAAAGAGTGTATATGTATACTTTGCTGGAATAATACTTAAAATCTCAAGATAAATGTTCCACGATTATTTTTAAGAAATTCAAAGAACAATTCAAGTGTTCAGAACAAGCTTGTTCAGAATACTTTCTACTGTTAATCCAACAAAGGCATAGAAATAGTCAACAGTATGCAACATATAATTGCAATTAATAAATACCTCTTGCGCAGTACGGTGAGCTTCCAAATTAAGTTCGGGGCTGTAGAGATCTGAACCTTTCCTCAAATTATCATTTCCAATTCCGTCCTTTTCAAAGTAGGCATCATGCGTGTTGCTATTCAACTGATTTTTAAGGCTACCGTTATCCACTGTTGAGCTCCTCGAAATAGGGGAGAATGTGAACCGTTGTACTTGCTGAGCCGATGACAACACCGAGCTAAATAATTAATAATCGACATACCAAGTGTTATTAAGCTTCAAAAACTGTGTATAAAGATTTACTTTCTGGCACAGCTAACACTTGGTGAATTACTTATAAATTGTTATACTATTGTCAATTACTTATAAAATTCCGATGCGTCTATGCAATTTTGCGAAGTAACCGATCGAAGAGCGTTAAAGATCCTTTCGCCAGTTGTAGGTTCTGTCTTCCTTCGCAAAGTATCTGATGAATTCGGCGGGTCAGGAGGAGCTGGTGGTGGGGGCGGCAGGGGACTAGAAGCTGCCTCGGAATGGACTGTTGGAGTAGAAACTGAATCAGGTGTAGTGATCATTTGTTCCTCACTCAGACAAGAAGACATCATCCGGTCACTTGTTGGATCTGGCAGACTTTGTAGATACTGTGACACTCTCTGAAGATTCTGGAGCTTGTTGGATGCATAGCAGGACAGTTCATCTTCTCGTTCCTTTAAAATGAATATTATTTCATTGAATGACAGAAATTGTCAGATCGTATGATACATTAAATTGTATAGATTGTTGTAAGGTTATTCTAATCATTCTCAATGAAACTGCATTTTAGGATATACCTCATCCGTCTCTGTGCCATCATCTCTAACATCTCTTCCAAGTCTGATAAGCTCGATGCTTTGCCCATTGCCGGACTTTGTTTCAACGTCGCTACCACTAAGATTCTCATTTGTCTGCAAAACTTTGGATACCATTTCCGGTCCGTATACGTTCCTCGCAATAGACGAGTTACCAACAGAGAAGTTATCACTCCTGGATTCGCTACGACTATGACGCCGCTGCACAATGTCATAGCTACCATAAGGAGGCGTCGCTGAATGCGAATTACCATCTTGCTCGATGCTTAACTCATTTTCTGACAAAGGTGCACCCTGCACGTTGTACCGGATCTTTGTGAATTCATCATGGTGCTCAAAACCTCTCAGAAAGTCGGTCCTCTTATTCAAAAACTCTCGCCTGTGATCATCATGTTCCTCAGTGTTATATTTCCCATGCAGCACAGTATTGTTGTTGACGCTGCTGTTGTTGTTGCTCTTGTTCACATAACATTTGCTGTATTTAAGAGAAGATGATATAATATTGATTCCGGACGTGAGTAGTATTTCTGATAGTTCCAATAATTGCAATTACATTCTTATCCTAACTATTTTTATGAAACGTATATAACTTAGTTTAATACGAGCGTTGTAATGTACCTAGGTTCGAAATCGAACACATTTCCCTCTCCTTTGTTGAGAAGCGAATACGGCGTGTTCATCTGGATGGTTTCTGGGGCGCTTCTGGTTGCTGCATAGTTGGCGAATCTTGAGGTAGTTTGCTGTTGCACCTTGTGGGAGCCGTAACTGCTCTTCAGTTGGTCGCTCTGGAAGATGAAGGCAGCTGGCTGTGTCGCGCGCTGCGGCGACGCGTTCGGTGCAAAGGGAGGAGGAGTCAGTGGCCCAGGGTTCGCGTCCTGCATCTTGATGTAATCCACGGCATTCGGAGCATGCAGCGGCGACGGTCTCGGACGTGGCGTCGGACGTGGCTGTGGCGCCGGTCGCAACGGCTGCGGTGGTATTGTACTGCCTGTTCCCAGTGGTGGGTGAAGATCTCGATCAACCGCCTCAAATCTACAAAATGTTGTTTAATTACTGCCCCAAGTCAATATTTAAAAAATTAAAATTCGTCTTGTTTTTCACATCAAATAAAACCTTTATAATTTCTCTTATTAACAGATGCTTTTTGTATTCAATTGCATAAATGGGAATGCATTATGGCACAATATTGCACCGTTATACGGAAACATTTCTGATTGTAAATTGCTTGTTAATTTTTTATGTAGTACATCAATATTGCACATGTTTCAGGTAAAATATTGGATACAAAACTGCACGTGTTGAACAGTAGAGTAATAACTATATACGGTGAATATGGAATGTTAAACCCGGTCGTTTAGAAATGTAAATTTGCGGATGAAGTTTACAGCGAAATTGTGTAAATTTTGCTCACAGCCGGGCGAGGGTTTGCACAAACAGGGGGTATTTAATTTTGCAACTTGACCATTAATGAAATGACTGTTTACCTCGTGAAAGCACCCTGTGCGTCCAACCGGAGGTCACTGTCACTGTGAAGTAGATGCTGTGACGTATTTCCGGTCTGGCGGTACAAACCCGGTACTGTTTGTGCAGTTGGATGCTGTGCTTTCACTAATCCAACCTGGAAAAGCAAGCAATGTCGAAATCCGCCGTGATCACGTGATTGTACTCTCAAAAATTATTTAGAATGTAAAGGATATGTTGTGCAAATATGTAGAATTACGTGAAGCGCAAATACATGCAAAGGTCATTGAAAAAAATCAATAAACGAAGTACCGTTAAAGTGGAAGAGAGATGAAAAATATTTAACCGTTTTGCCTGTTCGAATTTTGCCATAAAAATTGTCAACGTTTAGTCGGTAGGTCGATTTGTATGAAAATTCGCCCATACGATAACAGTACTGCTACTTTAGTTCGGATTCAAATGTACGAAAAATGTAGATGCAATCCATAACTTTATGAGAAATAGGTCCGTTGTTTTCTAGATGTTCTTGCCTTTATATTCGGCACAGTTACGTTTCGCTTCTCGTGTTTCCGTTATTCCCATATATTGACTTTACTTCCTACATACCGGATATTTTCTTAAATGAAAAAATCTCTAAGAATTGTTTACCAGACTGTACACTCATGTATATATATATATATATATATATAACGATGTCTGCATATTCTATTGTACGAATTACATGCAGCGCCACCTGTTAGAATTTAAATACAACAATAAGTGCTAGAACATTCCGAGCTCACGTGACTACTTTTGGTGCACTGAAGGCAACGTAAGTGTCGCACTGGACAGCAAAACATAGTGAAGTGACTAGAAGTGGAATTAATTAAACGTGAAGGAAAAGATGTTTCTTCTTGCCGTGTGAGAAGAAAGTCTTTAGCACGGTGTCAGAAGAGTTTATGAGAATTGAAGCGTGCATGTATGAAATACTGTGTAACAAACAACAGTACGATGAGTCAGATGCGTAAACGAACATGGTTTCTTAGTTATACACTTGGCCGCGTAATGTTTTACCGCACAATCGGTTTCGTTGGAAACAACGCTGAGATTAGCAAACACGATCTGTAAATAAGTGTCTCTTTCACCGGGAGACCGTTTCGCTAAAACTGAGCGTTACTTTCCGCCATTCTTCAACTGGGTCAGAAATGTGCCGCAGCGATAAATTTGAATAGCATATCGCGCTATGGTGCTTTGCCACGTTTGCAAAAACCGGCAACGCACGTATCGCATTGGCAATATTTGCAAGTTCAATGACGACTAATTAATTCTCATTGCGTGAAATGAATTTTCCTTAATGCAGCAAACTTCGGTGCATTGGAAAGTTATATTGAAATAGTTATGAGGAGGGCATAATAGCGAAGGACAGAGCAGCGTGCAATACCAACTTTTTCCTCCCTCGGTGCCCATAACCAATACAGCTTGTGCCACCATTCGTCGCACACGCTCCAGAGATTTCTCGCGTCGCATCGCCAGCCAATGCAGTACCTGGCGGGCAGATATGGCATGCTAATTTAATCAATAATGCATAAAGTGCGACTGCTTTGAGAGAGCGATTACCTTCTGAGTAGTATGATGGCCGCCCCGACTATTACGACGATGATCAAAATGACGCCGAGGAACGTGATCGCCCAGCCCATGTTTCTAATCTTCTCTAACTGCCTATGGAAATTCGATCAGTCAACGGAATCTGCAACCATAAACAGCATTCGAATCTTAGTCATAGCAAAGATTGACCAGTGTTATTTGTAGTAAACATTAACCCAATAACTGCCAAATTTTTTTTTTAATTTTTGGGTGGATGAGTTATGCATACCCACAAAAAGTCGTGTAACAGTATAATTATATTCAAATTATGTTTTTTTAAATCCCCAAATGGAGATCATGGCAGTTAATGGGTTAATATTGGGTGATATAAAAAGTCTCTGTTTTTTGTGGCAAATCTGGTGGCATAAACTTTGGCGACTTTTTATATCACCCAATATTTCCTATTTGAATGTTATAACGTTACTTTTACATGATGTATTAATTAGAATTGTTGGTAATAAATTGTGCTAAAACAGTTTCCTAGTCTGTAATTAATAAAATCGATGAAAGACCATACCCAGTGCGGTTTCAGCGTTTACATGCAATGGCAATTACAGTGTTGCGCATATACACTTTGTGTAAGAACATACCTTTAAAGCTATTTTGATAGTACGTTTTACGAATTATACTACATATTACCAGAAATAGTTTGCAATAACTTTCATTTACTGGTCAAAGCGAGTGGCACGTCTGGAATTTTATCGTTGGTCAGTTTTAACCGCCGACTTTTGACGTGACCTGTGTACGTGTAAGGGCAATTATTAATTTTTCACATAATCTATTCCCTTTGCCAAGTCGAGCTTGGTAACCTCGTCCTTCGTGATTTTTTTAATACGACCATACGACGTCTACGGAATATCATCCGTGTATACACACGTGCAGGGGGAAACAGCGTGCATAGAAGTACCGGACCGAGGGACATTCAAGAGTCTCCTCAGACCACTGTCACTCTTATCTCGGCTATTGACGACCTGCTCGCACAACCTACCCTCGAGTGGATGTTACAACGCGAATGTACGAGCTTTCTCGGTGTAACGTCGCGTTGTACTTTCTTTTACATCAGTGTGGCCATTTAACTGAACATATGACCCGATTGACGATCGATTGCAAAACGTCCATCTCTCCCACATATTTCCAGTCCGTTCCTTCAGTTACCGTTTAACCAAATACATCCTCTGCGTGTAGTCTTGTTTATAACTCACAATTAGTTTTGTTATTCGTCGAAGCGGGACGAATTTCATAAATGAAGGTATTTGGAAAATATCGAGTACATTGTTCCGAGTTGTTTAAATATCGACAAGGTTCATCTTGACTCTTCCCGTTCCCTAAGTTCCCCTTTATTTTTGTGCATCGCTCAAATACCTCAAATTATTTACGCTCTTTCGTCGAGTGCTCGACACAGGCTGTAAACCCTTCGTTAATCAGCCCCTGATTTCTGTAAACCCTCGCTACTTATTGGCAACTTTGCTACACTGCGACAGGGGTTTTTATTTAATTACCACCCCCACCCCTGTTGCAAGGACCATATTGAAAATTGTTTGAGGGGCTTATCTGAACTCGCGCCTCATTTATCGCCGATCGATTAAGTAACCGGGCGAGTCGATGAACTTCGAGGCACCGTTAGCATTTTTATCCGGCGTCGTGCATCATCCGACTTGCGAGGAAAGAGGCCAGGGACGGCGCCGCTTCCGGGCTGTAGCGGTTCCGGGGTAGGTTACAAATATCCCGTTATTATGCCAGGAACCACCTGAACGGTTGCATTCTCGTGGGAGTGAGAATATACGAATGAGGAAGGGATGGGGGAAAAGGGGGAGAGGGGAGAAGAGGAAGATTGGGAAAGGTGAGAGCTGGGGGGAGGAGTAAGAAGGTAGATAAGGAGAATTGTGAGAATTGGAGAAGAGGATGGGTGGAAAGGTGTAAGAGGGATGAGTGTAAGGGTGAAGAAAGAGAGAGAGAGTAGACAAGAGGTGGAGGGTAAGGGAGTAGCTGGTAGAAGACAAGGAGGGTTAAAGAGACGGTGGATGAAAGGGGGGTTAGGTAGTGGAGCAGAGAAGGGGTTAAACAGGGGATGGACAGTTGGATAGGGAAGGGACAAAGAATTCAAGGTGGGATGAAAGGGGGGGAGGGGATTCTGGACCGGGTGGCTTGCCTGCCCAGCACAATGGTAGCAATTAGCGGCGTGTAAGATTTCAGCCCGTGGCTGGTGAGAAGGATGGACGACGGTGAAGACAGAGACACGTCTTCCACCTTTTCAGACCATTTTCCCCGTCGCACCAACGACTATATATCCTCGTCAGACAAACGAGCGTCTGCGCCCAAGCTCGCGATTACGATGGATCCGGTTACGAAAACTGGGACGCGGGCGTCGCTGATCGAACGAATCAATTTATCTATTTCGCCAGGCACGTTTTTTCGGAACGTGCCGAGCGCGGCGTGGCCGAGACGTGGACGTAAAAACGTCGATCGCCGTCGACGGTTTTCCCTTTTTCAGACCGTTTTGAGCTTTGACGGTGAAGGGGTCGATGGGGGGGGGGGGGGGCGGGCCTTTGATAAATGTATAACGAAGCGTCAGCAGCCTCGCTGAATAAATACGCCGAAGGTATAAGGCCGCCGAGCGGAAGTGCTCCGGAGGCAGAAATGGCTTCGTTCGGTCTCGCACGGCTTTTGACGAACCTTCGTCGAACTTATTAAGAGCTTCGCTTTGACGGTGATTTTCCATAAACGCTGTACAGCGCATTAAAATTAGCTACTCGAAAACAATTACGCAGATGCACAATAAACGATAAGAGATGACGTGTAATAAGTGGAAAGGAAGGGGAGGGAGGGGAAAGTGTGCAACATGCGAAGCATAATGTGATGCAGGAAAGCACGAGCCTCTGATAAAGTAATTGACGGTTACTAAAACGTAACCAATGGCACGTCGCGACAGTATAGAAGATAAGTTACAAGTAATACGATAAAGTGCACAACCTCGTTTACCGATAATAAACGGTAAACGAATTCTACACATGGCCACTGGCGGAGGGAGAGGGGTAATTAGAGAGAGGCAACTAGTGGAGGGGAGATTGGTGGGTGACTAGGGGGAGAAATTATAAGGAGTATGCATAAAAATGGGGAAATGAAGATAGAAATAATTAGAGGGTTAACAGGAGGGGGGTGTTGATAAAGATAAAACAAAATAGTTAATGGAAGGAGAAAGATTAGATTACGGAGGGGGGGTAGCCTTACCGAAGACCATACATTCCATTTATACGAGATATGATATTTCTTCCTACAGTCACTTGACTTCGTAACACTTCAACTTATGTTCTATCTTTACAAGTCAAAATATGCTTTTTTTATATGTACCCTGTGTAAAATCCCCCCCTCCCCACCGTTCGTTTTTGTCCAATAGAATAATGATCAGTTCTAATTGGATAAGTATGCGGTGAATGATAAAAGGCAAAGTACATGGCAAGGAACAAACTTTCCATCACTTTCCAACGTACTTGGTAAGTGGATTATGATTTGGTGAGTTTCCTTTAGGAATAGTAGGTTGTAGGAAGCGTAATCGATACTGGATGACGCCAAAGAATAAAATATATACGTATAAATGACTGAATACTAAGTTAGCAGATGGCCGAAGTGGGTCAAAGAAAGCTGGCTAACCCACTACTCTCTCTCTCTCTCTCGCTCTCATTCTTTTCCATCGTATCACTGTGTCAAGGTAACCACCTCAATTA
>JABFPT010001696.1:4197-23041 GCA_022817245.1 Nixonia krombeini | reverse complement strand
CGCCGCGCGACAACCAGTTTTCCATTTGTCTGCCTCTCCCCCGGCCACCCCCGCCCCTCCTCCCTGCCCCGGTTCGTCGCCGGCTTTTCCACTCGTTTGGCTCCGCGGTCTCTCGCGCGCCGCCGGCCTTCCTCGCCAGCGCACGCTGCGCGGATATAGGTAGAGTAGGATACGTGGTAGGAAGGTAGGCAGATATAGGTAGGTAGGTTAGGTAGGTTAGGCAGGTTGGGCAGGTTAGGTGTAGGTACTGCTCGCACGCGTACACGCCCATGCTCTCTGCCTACTCTCGAGTGGGCCGTTACGTTCCGCTCAATTGCTGCCATTAATCTCGTCCGACGCCGCCAAGGGACCATCATCGCCGCAGATTCTCCGTGAAATCGGGCTGCGTATCCCGCTGCCGTCGTCGCCGTCGCCGCCGCCTTTCGCAAGCCACGTGGGAAGCAAGCGCCTTTCGTCGTACGCGGAAATAATGCCGCGTCGGCCGATCGCGATCGGTCAAGCTGCCGGACGACGCAGCGGACGTGGGTGGTGGGCGAGAACGGCTCGTTATCTGGATCGTACGTGACGCACGCGGGCAGTTTTATTACCAGTCCGCGCAACTGCCACTGGCCATTTTTCACGGTAACGCCTTTTCGCGGTGACGCGAACGCAGTTCCAAAGGGCTTCCCATTTTTTTTCCACGCTCCTCCACCGTTCCATGTGATCCATATGGTTCTCCCCGCCATTGCCATTTCGTACGGCACATATCCAAAGGAGAGAGAAATCGGTAATTGGGAAATAGTCTGGCGACGTGGGACTTTAGCTGGAGCAGAAGGTTATCAGTGTCGTTAAAAACGATCATTGGCGCGATTCACGCGACCGAGTCGGCGCGCCGTGCAATTTCCTGTGGCTGATGAAAAAGCGGCAATCCTGGCTCGTGACAGCGTGTTTCAGCGTGGACGTTATCTCGAGGTCAACGATCGAAGGTCCCCGCTAACGCATTCATCCACGTTAGGAACCGCTTTGTGAAAGTAAATCAGTGCTATCGGCAAACTATACTCACCTGGATATAACGGTTTATTGTCGGCGATCGTCTATTATGGGGCTACCGCAAACTTCGCTAGTGAAAATATAACGCGTCGATGTCGGGATAATCGCCGCCGTTATTTCCGTCCGATCGGCGCCGATCTCGTTGTCGCGAATTGCGGAATGGAACAGATCTGACGGCAGCCGCGTTCGATCGTGAGAACAAAGATGGATTTGACGGTCGTTCGGCCGTGGCGAGTGACGGTGGTCGGGCGGGTCGACTGTTCTTTAATGAAATGCCGAGCTTCCGGCTGGCGAACGCAATTTCGTCGGAGAACACGCGGCTACGTGCATGCGGTTTTCGTTCTCCGTCTGTAAAGAGAGAGAGAACGCAAATGAAATCGGGTTAGTGGATCAACCGGAAGGGTCGAACCGCGGTAAGCTAACAACGCATAATTTTGCGGACGCTTCTCGCTATCTGCAATGACAGACGCCGTCCCACCGTGACATGGAAAGTCCGCGAGCGAAACAAGACCGATCCAATACCGGCCGCACTATTTTTATATTTTACGCCGGCAATAAATCGACTTTTATCGAATGCCCGCAAACCGTGACGCGATCCCGCTGCGATGTATTTCCGATGAGACGCGTTAATTAACGGTCGATTAATTTGCATTCGGTTTGATTGAACGGTTTATTCGGTCGGAGGGAAACGAATTTGAAATGTTTTTCCAATGTAGTTTTCCAAACAACTCTGCAATTAACATTTTTTCGCCGCGAGAATTACAAAACGAAATACTTTCCGGCAATTCGAATGTTTCTGTTTAATATAGCGAAAATTTTTAATTTCGCATTTTGAGATACGAAACAAAATTAAAAATTAATTTGCGGTTTATTAGCCTAAATTTACCGAGAATTTACTTCGATTGCAGCTCGTTTGACGAGGCATTGAAGTTTTCGTCGTAACGCGATGTGTTGCTTCGATAAAGAAATTTTTTGGTACTTACATTAATTCTGCATTAAATTAATATAAGCGGGATGACGTTGTAACCGTGACAAGTATTGCAATTATAATTATCTTTCCGCGAACTGGTCTTTCAACGATGAAAACACTGATTCGTAATTGAAAACTGCTGATAAAACGTATTGTTCAGTCGGCCAATAGTGGTTTGTTCATTTTTATCAACGAAGTATATAATTAGCAAACGCGCTAATACGAAACCGCGCAAATGTGTAATCATACAATTACTTATACATGTTTTTTTTCACTAGTGCGGAATGAAATAATGATTGCATTATGCGATATGGTCATTATCTCGCCATCTTTGTATCTCGCTATCGCCGAGGATACAAAGACCTTTATATATTGTATCCGGTATGTAAATCATTTTTTATCATTATAGCATTTTTTATGCTATTTTTCAGTATCGGAAAATGCGAAAATCTTATTCGGTAACAATCAAATTTGTACAGTTGAATTGGTTTTTGGTATTGTGTAGATAAAAAAACCTTGGAACTTTTTTGCTTTTCCGAAACGAAGTGTTCATGTATAAATTATTTTCGCTCTACAAAAAGCATGAAGTTTGTGAGACGAAGTCGTTAAAAATGTTTTTACGAATTGAAGAACTGGCTTTTCCCAACACATGTAAAAGCCTCTTTAATACACGAAATTCTGCTCTGGTTAATACTTTTCATGCTAGGTAACTTTCCAGTAGCAGGAAATTTGGCTCGTTTTCCGTACAAAGTGCCCGGAACGTAACGGAACGATTCCGCGGCTACGAGTACAATTGGTACAAAGTCAGCAGAACTTTGTTCATTGCGAGATCGCGCATATTGTTACGAGGGAAGCAAACTCTTTGCTACGTCGAAAAACCTACGACAAGAAGGAAATATAAAAATTATGTAATACGTAAGTAGTAAACAAAAAACAATGCAGGAAAAAGTGTATAAAAAAAAAGTATTCTTTGATGTTTATCGTGAAAGAGTATCGTCCTAAAATACGTATATAATAAATGTAAGTGGTCGCATTCGCGAGCAAGAACGTGGTCGCTGCAACGGGAGGCACCGCGCGCGAGTAAATTGGTCGTCGTGCCGGACCGAATTCTTTTTTCTTTCGATGCAGCGAGGAGGCGACTTTCTCCCGCAATTTGATCCTCAGGGGCGCAACGTTGCATTGCGGGTTTCGCAAAAATAGCAAATTGAGCGCGAATGTTCGCTCTTTCTCTCTCTCTCTCTCCCTCGGCAGATCTCAAGCCGCAGTCTGAAAAGGCGACGCGCGCGTTCACGCGTCTCCCACGATGTTTTCAACGTCGTTGGATTTCGCGACCCACTTCGCGCGACGAGTTTCTCTCAAATCAAACGGCGGGATGATCGGCGAGGCGCGAGGACCGCGGAGGCTCGCATTCCTTTGCACTTTCCACGCTGCTTCGCGCCTCGAACCTTTTTTTCCCTCCGCCGATCTTCACCGACTCTCGCGCGGCGGGAATGCGCGAAAGTCACCTTTTTCTCTCCCTTCGCGCAAACATTTTCACGGAAACGGAACGCGCGCGCGCGCCAGATGCAACTGTTTCAATTCCCCTTTTCATCGAAATGCATCTCCCGCGAGCCTCCTACACATTCACTCTCGTTGCATCTCCGACGCTCTTTTTTTCCCATCTTTCCCATCGTACGATCGTTGGTCTCGCACTCGACGAACACTTCGTCAACAACCTCCAGACCCAAATACAGACACATACGCAAATTTCGTTTCACCGCGACCAACGTGTTGAGAATCGAAGTAATTACGAAATGACTCGAAATTAAATGGACCGATTATTTTCTTTTATCTTTTCCTCTCTTTTTTTTTTGTTTTGAAGATCGGCACCGATAATGGTATCTAAGGCGACAAGTGCGAGAGCAACATTGAAATTTGCCTTACGAGGAAAATTAAATCGTCGAGATGGATGAAGCGAGATTATTTTTCGTTGCAAGGTACATCGAGGACCGCAATCGCGGGTGTAAAATGCAACGTTTTATTGATATTGTATCAACGGTCGATTAATTAAACGTTGCTCCATTATCCCGGCATTTATTACACTCTTATCGTGGTATCGCGGTACCCGGCGAAACTTCGAGCCGCGGGTCCGCGTTCTGGAACAGTCCGGCATCCTCCAAACTCTCAATTAGTCCGAAAGTCGAATAGCTGGACGTGTTTTCTCCGCGTGGAAAAAATTCAGTCTTCTCGGCTCTCTCTCATTCTCCCCACGCGTCGTTCCCCCGTCGCTCGTCGTGCACTTTTCTTCATCTGCAATTTATGCAGCGACGCGCGCGCACGTATACTCGCATGCACATACAAACGTATACCCACACACACACACACACACATACGCGCAGCGAACAAGCGTCGTGTCTGTAATACACACGTTACATATCAACATTTGCATGAAGCGCTAGCGTTACGGGCATTAGGAGAAAGAACGTGAGAGAGGGAGAGGAATGTGGAAGGAAGGCGAGAAAGAAAGAGAGAGGGTGACGGAGTGAGAAACGGGGGAGGGGAGAGGAGAGGTAGAGAGCAAAGATGCGCAGCCTTTTTCCTCGTACTTTTGAAAGTACAACGGCGACGAGCGAAAGCGTTGTCGCCTTGTGTTTTCCATAGTGCCGTTGACCCCGTGTTGCTGATGCGTATATAAACAACGATGCTACTTCCTCATGCGCGAGTAGTAATCGACACGATATCGCGAAGCGGGTCACTTAAGAGTGACACGATAAACGGCGACACGTAGGTGCGTCACCGATGGCATTCGTCGCCGCTGGTGCTGCTGCTGCTACTGCTGCTGCTGCCTGGGGAAACTTACGGAGAATACGCTAACTCACCGTCCGATATCGCCGACACAAAATCGGCCACACGCTTTAACGAGGTTGCTGTCCAAACCCTCGCCAGGCCTTTTTCGCAAAATGCCTCGACATGCCGTCGTGTCAAACACGGTTCAATGGATCTTTTCCCGCGTTTATGCGATATCGTAACATACGCCGATGAATAAGAATTTGCACAGAATCCATTAAACTGAAATGATCTCTGGAACGTAGCTTTCGATAAGTAAATAAGGAAATTCGTGTTACCGCGTGACGGTGATAAGTCGCAGCGTTACTATTGATTTCGAGACTTTTCGAAATCACACCTTTAGGCGACGAGTATCGGGGCAACAATGTTTTTAATTAACACTTCTTCGGGTTGAGTCGCAAACAGACTGTTACGTAACGTTGATAGCTTTTATCTTGAATTGGGGAAATAAATTAGTTTCGGTATCACGAGTTTTGACATCTCGTTAATGTTGATTGCAGTTTGACACTTGTGGGTGTAACAATATTATGACTATACTAAAATTATGGTAATGATTCTTTCAACTATTCGATATTTCAGACATTTTACAACAAAAGTTATATATCGACAACGTGATATACAAATAATATATTATATATGTAACACGACATATTTTTCGACAGCAAAGAAGAAGAATTTTTGAACAATTTAATTCTTTGTAATCATATTACTTTTAGCGCAAGAGTATTACGTAATACAATTTTATAGAGCTGTTTTATTTTCATACGGTAACACATTATTTTAAATGTAAAGACGATACAAACGTTATGTTTATGGCAAAAGTACCACGAAGAACTATTTTAACGTCACATCTATAAGCCGTTTTATTTATAGCCAGTCTAGTAATTTAGCAAACTTTCTATTTTTGTAAATTAATACAAGTTTCGAAGCATTGTGTAATACAGGGAGCAAAATTCAAGTCGATTAATTACTGGCAATTGTTTAATGTACATTTTAAGATGTTACTTTTCAAAACAATTAAATAAACGCGGTAATTCATTTTCCACTAAGACGAAAGTTAAGAACAAAAGTTGGAGAAAAAATTGAATAAATGAATATTTTCTGAAATCAAAATTGGGTATCGAAGAAAAATTGTATGTACAGAAGTGAAATGGTATTCATTGCCATTTCATGTCTCGTGTGTTCTTTTGGGCTATTTTTAAATACTGAACTGCACTTCTTTTGTTATCTCCTCTCCTCCTCTCTCTCTCTCTCTCTCTCGTCCCCTCCCTCCAACACTCAAGCTCCCCCCCTTTCTCTCTGCGGCCGTTCTTTATTCTTTTTATCATATTTATCATGTACAAGTCTTAATTACTCTCGCTTTCGTATTGGTACATCAATACTACATTAGAGGAGGTGTTCATTAGTGATACAAAAATGTGATCAATATGTTCATTGAGATAGAAGAAGATGTACAAATTATTAAATGACTTGGTAAACGCGCGAAATTCTAACGAATGTCATATTTACGGAACAAATAGAAAAACCATGAGTCTAAGCGTCATATCAATACCGGGTATAGCTATGTTCGACAATTTGCATGAGAACAAAGGACAATGGATGTATCTGTAACTGAAATCAGTTTCCATGAAAGCATTAAAACGAAACAATGCCTGCGGTTTTTGATTATCGTCATATAACACGTACGTACAATAGCATAAATAATATTATTACATAAACAATATCATATGTAACACATCAATATATATATATACGTAATATTATATACAAAATAGTGTACATAACAAATAGAAAAAATATATAAATTGATAACATCACGATAAAAACCACGTAGGAAAATTGTTTAAGAAGAGATGTGACGGTCACTGTAGAATTTCGTCCGGCCAAAACACCAATCAATGTGCCCGTTACCCCGTAACGTTTGGAAAAAATGTCACGTCTCGAAATGTGAAAGTTTTGATCGCGTCGAAGAGTTCAGCGGGTGTATGAAATAATACACGGGGAAAAGATGCATTACAGTCACATCTCGCAGTCGTCTCGTGAAATAAATAGTATTTCACGCGTGCGCCGAAGGCACATCAGTTGTCGTTTTCGGTGCATCGCGCAGGACACGAAATACATTGCCCAGCGCGGCGCATTGTCCCGAGCGGAGGAATATCCGGTGTCTAAAGCAGTTTTGGAAGTTGAACGTCGATGACGCAATTTGCGGTACGGTTTGACACGCGGGTTTGAGCATACGATTCAGGCCGAAGCCAAGAATGGTATCGAAAGAGTTCTAACGCTGCGAAATAGAACGCGTAATGATATGCGGCTAATACGGCTCGCCAGAACGACCGTTATAAGGGACGAGGAATTCGTGCGGCTCCGAGGCAGCGACAACCGCGCGGTTGCTGAATAATTAATTGCACCGCGATTAAATAATCAATGCGACTTTACAGTCACTCGATGACTAATGAATATCGATTTTGCGAATTGCGCGGATATCTCGCCGTAATACCCGCTACCGCGGTTTCGCTAATGCCGGCCACTTATCACGCACGGGTATATAATTAGAACCTCGCGTCGATTCGGATTAGAAAAATTACCGCTACAAAAATATTCTCTTCAGTCGATATGAAACTATAACACATTTGCGTTTCCAATTGGCGAGTGGCCGCCGACGAGACCCAAATTGATAAAAATTTATAGTAGAAATAAACGAGAGGAAAACGCAGTGGAGGAAAAGAGGTTTCTTTTCTCTGCACGTTTGTTTATGGCGTGAGAGCATTTGCGCATACAAAAGTCGACGCGTACAATTTGCATGTAAATACATGAAATTTGTGTATAATATGACGGGCGTCCGTAAAGGCTGAACTACACCTTAAAAGAGACAACTATTTCGCGTTGTCGGCACGCGGTGTGCCGGATGGGTATGCTCATGTGCATAACAGGATGGAAAATAATGTGTATTGCATGTATAGAAAATGCGTGTACGTACAGACATATATTTACACCTAAAATATATAACGCGCACGGACGTTAGTCTTCCACATTGTATTTTGTTCCAATAAACTTGTATATACCACACATATGCGTGTGTGCACACGTGTGCGTGTGTAAACATTGGCGCGCGCGCATGTGTATGAGTATATATTGAATGCACGTGCGCGATTCTACGCGTATATGCGTGCGCGTGTTTACATGTGAATGTGTACGTTAGTTGTGTACGTAAGTGTGCATGTGATATTATGTACGCGATTGTGTTGTATGTGTGTACGTGTATGTGTCTGTGTATGTGTGTGTTTGTGTCACGGGTCAATAGCCCCGAGATATTCTTGGCAGGCCTCCCTCGGCCTCGCGGCGACCCTCCTCCGACGGAGTTCTATTACCTCTCCTGCCCCCTCTCCGCTTCCCTTTCCATCTTCTCGCGCTGTAAAGGATCGCTGCCGCCGCCACTGCCGCCGCCGCGTTGCAGGCTCCCACCCGCATCGCCATCTTTGTCAACCTCCCTCACTCGCCGAGCTCGCTCAACTTCCTGGCTACCGGGGGGTGATGCACCCAAGCGCGCGGCCCCTTTTTTCCTGTCTGCAGCTCTCCCCCTCCTCACGCCCACCTTCACCCCTCCGCCTTCCCCTCGTCCACCTTTACCCCTCCGTTTTTCCCTCCCACTCGACGCCAGGAAGTACTACGCTTTCTTTCCCTTCGAGAGGCCCTTTCCTCTCCACCTCCACCTCCCCCTGGGCGAATTGTTGTCTGCCGCTTTCCCTTTCGCACCGCGTCCCAGACCTTCTTCAACCCCGACACGCGACCCTTCCTGCATGAGCGTTTTTTATCGCCGCTTTGTCGTAGGTGAATTAGCTCGACTGAAGCGCGGCGGATAAGCATAGCGGGCGATGATTCACGGCCCGCTCGTAAAATCATTGCGATTATCAGATTTCGTTTTTAGCGGCCGACAGTTTGCATGCTAATGACGCTTTAACTTTCGTTCGTGCAGAAAATCCCGGCGAGGAGGCGCGGCGAACGCGGACCAGCTGGCAACCCGACACGCCAAGCTCGAACGAACGGGACATTCTCGCTTTTCGTTTTTCCCTTTTCACACTCCTACCGGGACGCCGTAGACGCGAATCTCTTAATTTGCTAGGCTGCCCATGTATTCCAGCACTGACACGCGATTTATTAACCGCGATTGGAAAATTGCTGGGGGAGGGGTAGAGAAATGCGAACAGCAAAGTCGGGTTTTCCGATTAACGGTTGTCCGCATGCGGCGGCTGAAAAACCGTATTAACAATGCTAACTAACGCAAAAAGTGCCTTATATTCATAATTCCGTATTTAACGGCGCGACAAACTTCATTAAAGTGATTACCGCGTAATGAAGTAACGACTGTAACGGAGGGGAAAAAAGCGCTATCCTATCCGTAGGAAAAAAGGCAACCCGTTCGTAATTCCCATGTTGACTCGCGAAACATATTTGTCACGTATATCATTTGTCGGCCGGATTAATGTAACAGAGGGACATAAATGAAGCGGAATGAAAATGAGTGAAGTCAAGACTAACATAAATCTAAGCGATCGCGACAGCAATAGGAAAATTCTCGCGTTATTATAATTTAAGATCCGATTAGCCGATAAACGTGTGCGTATCAGCTGGGAAAAACTCGGCGACCAATCAACCGGAGAAAATGCGACGCTAAGCGTCGAACGCAACAATATAGCTGTTTATCAAGAGCGGAATTAACATGGCCGTATTTCAGCGAGCGACCAACATCGGAAAAAGTCTTTCAACATGTAATGGTGATTTATCAAATGCGAGTTTCCCGCGCCAAAGTATCTGCTACAGTTGAAGCTTACATTCGCGATGGTCGTTGTTCGGAAGGGCAAAACACAGACTCGTAGACGGTGTTTCTGCCTTTTTTTAAGAATTTCCAGATATACGTTTACTAGAATCAGCGAAACTCGATTTGCGTACATATACTGTGCATAAAAACGATGCGAATCTAAGAGATACTAAAGCCAGGCGAATCGCCATCGAGCGGTGCAATCTCGGAGGCACGAAACGACGGAAGAGGCTGCTGCGTCTTCGGCGAGATAAGGCCGGGATGGTCGAGCGCGCTACACAATACGCGATTTTATGCGATCGCGCTGCTCACCCACGTTAAAGAAAACTTCCTCCTTCGCCGTACCGCGTCGCGCCTCGAACGCGACGAACGACCGGCGATTTAACAGCGTCGTTAACCAGGCGCAAACATTTCCCTCGCTCATTTGATACGCGGAATCGTAAAATACGATCGAACGTGTTGCGGGAAAGAAATGCGGGCTGGCATATCGCGACCCAATTTCCGCCGTATTTCGGGCACCGACTTTTCGAAAGCGTTGTTTATACTCGCTGGCGCGCGACACGAGAGCGTGTACCTGCGAGCCGAACCGCCGGCGATAAATTCTTCTTACGATTCCATCGATTCGCGGACACGCCGTTCGCGAGGAACGACTGCAATTGCGACTACATGGCTTCGAAACGAGCCACCGTCACATTTACGACTTCATAAATCTCCGACGCTCAGACACCCCTTCCTCCCCCTCCCCTCCTCCGTCCAACCGTGACTCTCGGGAATCGCGTTCCGATAGATCTGATGAGATTTTCACCCCGGCGCAGCGAACGCCGAAGGTACGTACTCGTTTCGACTGGATCTGCCTTTCGGCCGTATCAACGCGTATCAAACACCGCGTTTTTAGCGCTCCGTTGAAATACAACCAATTTCAAAAGGCCGTGCCGTAAATAAGACCTCAATCATGATTTATACCCCGAGACGTCGTAAATTATTGTTCCTTTATTCAATACGTTGGCAACAATGTTTCATCTTCCCTTCGCTCTTCATTCGACACTCCGTAATGTTCCGCGATCAAGGTCGGGATTTAATAGGGAGCTAATGAGGGAACGGGAAGGTGAAACGATTTATCAGCGACGGATGAATGTTGGCTCAGTCTGGCTGATTTTCCGGTGATTGGTTTATCCGCGATTTACAATGTGGGGAAAAAATGGAGTTTTAACATGTGGAAACGATATGTGTACAGGAACAATTGTTATTGTACGCATATTACAATTATTGTTAATAACCTAACCTAGGCTAAGAACACGTGTAAAGCACTGTACACTAAAGCTTAGATCATATGTTCTCTAAAGTGAAAAAATAAACCACTGCTGGTTTAATTTGGTCAAGTTAAGGTAGAAATCGGTAGAAGGCGTACAGAATAAATATCGTACGATTGAACAGTGACATCTGTAAAATAAAAAAACACTGTCAAAATGTAAGAAACTACATTTTTTGACAATCGTTTGTTTAATTATTCCCGGTGGAAATAGTGTATTCGAAATCGATGCAAATATCGCCTATAATTCACAATTTATTTTACAGAAACATTCTGCCGCAATGGTAAACAGATTCAGATATCTGGAACAGTAGATTAGCATCGGCCATGTAATATCAATGCGCGTCGTCACGGTCGATTTCCATTTCCCAAAAACGAGCGCGCAGTCGGTCGCTGGTGTAAAATCCGGCGTCGGGGCAAACGCCGAAAGAAACGATAACGGTCGATGCCCCAAAACGGTCGGAATAGGCCGGGCCAGGTCGCATCGCGCGATTGGCTGGGGCATCCGACGTCGACGGCGGCGGCGGCGGCGGCAACGGCGGCACGCGTATCGCGGTTCATCGTTAGAAGGCGAGGATAGCCCGTTACCGTTAACAGCGCCGGTTAGAAAAGATCGCATATAATAGCGCCGCGATGATACCTATAGCCGCGGTTCAACGAACTCTTAGCGCTCGCGCGCTCTAATTCCGCGCCGGGGTAATCGAGGACTCGGTGAATCTTTCGGCGGAATTTGACCCCGCGTCGAAGCCTTATCGTTCCCGGTGTTCGCTCCTTTTTCTTTCTCTTTCCCTTCCCCCCTTTGCGTTCCGGTCGGTCAACGGTCTTTCCTCGGCGAGACAATGCAGCGCGAACCGCCGTGAAAGTATTCTCGATTAAGGGAGAGACCGCCGCTTCCCGTCGATCACGAAGAAGAGATAGAGCGGATGGTCCACTTGCGGGAAAAGGCGCCTGTTCATCTTCATTCCGCGTCCTTCGAGCGAAATTACATTTGATTATCGGAGCGGAGATAAAGGTTAGAAAAGTGCGCGGTATAAATACACAGAGGGTGACATAACGCTGATATTTACGCCAAGTTCAACGAACCCGAGAGATGAAGCGATTATTGCCACCGCGGCAATTTATCATGTTAAGCGTCCGCTGATGTCGCTTACTTTTCGTGCATCTCGCTTAACGACCCGCTCGCGCATTTCCGTCCGTCGCCTTCCACCGTTTTTCGGTCTCTTATGGTCAACGGGGAGGACTACTTTTGCCGTGATAACAAATATGTCGCTAGGCGATTTTCGTTATCAGAAAATGATTCATTTATTTACAGTCGAGCGTTGACGGAGAAGCGAGACGGCTGCCGTTGTTTGTGTAATTTGCCCGGTGTTTACACGACCGGTAAAAATGTAAGACGACACGTTGCGTAATTTCCCTCGGAATGACCGTTGCTCCCAAAGTGTCGAGTATCGGGCTCGTGAATTCGAAGAGTGCGCAGTCACGTAGCCGGTGCAGGTGTCGTGTTTTATCTCGCGGCTTCCGATAGTTCGGTTTCACCAGCTCGGACTTTGGGCGCTTTCTCATCTCGCCGTCCTCAAAATTTCCACAGCGCCAACGGCCTTCCGCTGGCGAAGGGAAAGGACGGGCGTCTGATTTACACGCTCGACGCGCGGTCACGTGACGCCGCGTACTCCATTATTACCGCATCTCGTTTGATGGAGCTGAAATGCACTCTTTTGTCTCTTTTCGGCACTCGCGGCGAGAAATGAACGGAGAATCGTATTTGCATGCTTGGTTTACAAAATCGGTGTTTGCAATTACGATCAATCGTCGTCACCCATATTCTCGTCAGGTCGGGATAAATTTCTTCTGCAACGGTGAAATCGCGGCGGTTAATCGAGCTGATTGATGAAATAAAAGTGTCTTTCTTAAGCACCTAATTAAAAGAGGCGAGATTCACTTGCATTTCTGAAAGCGGTTTATTTTTCTGGGAAATCGGTTGGAAAGTCGCCGCCACCGCCGCTTAGAGTGCGCTCTTCCGCCGAGGAAACCGTCAATGAAGATGCCTCGTCGACGAGCGACTGTGATTTCGATCGCACAGCGCTATCAATTAAAAGTAGACAAACGTCTGCGACTGCAAACAATCTCTCGTGATTGTTGTTTATTTTCCAAGAATTGCAACGCTCGTCGACAAATTATATTCTTGAATCAATAAAACGCATGTAATGTTGAAATATGTTGTAATTTTATTCTGCAAAATGTTCTTGTTCCGTTGTACCAGACATTTACTTACCACTTTATTTCCCCTGGGAATTGTTTTTTAAAGAATGCCAATTCCGGTAGTCCTTATTCGTAGAGGAAGAACAGAAAGTATACAATATAATCCACAAAGGAAATTTCTAGAAGTAAACAAAATCAATTTGCAATGTTGAACTAAGGTAAATTTAACGTATACTGCGTTTAAATTTAATTTTTCATTCTTATAATTCCCGAATAATCGAGTAGTGTATTTCAAAAATGAAATGCGTTTTTATCAGTGAACAATTTATTTTTTCACTAATAAAACGATATTCTCTTTTTAAAGGTATATAAAATAACATTCGCTAATTTCGCGATAGCAGTTTATCAAACATCGATCAAAAACGTGTTCGAATATTTACAATAAACTACACTTCATCAAATTTTTCGTTGCATCATTTTTTTTACTTTTCGGAAGAACTATGTCCTTCGGCAATAACAGGCAAACTGTCCGGTCCGAAGCTAATTGTATCTCTGGCTGATATGACGAGTCCGGGGCTCCAAACGCAACGTCAATTAATACAAGTCAACTTGACAAGTCGTCAAGCTCAGTTAGAGACGCTGGTAATTCACGATATTAGTCGGCATTGAATTAAACTCCACGAGTAACCCAGTCACGTTTAATAAGTCGTATTAAAAACGGGAGAAAAAATAACGCTACTTTCGGGCGGTGAAGAAAGAATCGTATCCGAGGAGACCTTGCGAGGCAATGAAAATATTTCACATAGAATCTCCGCAACAAATACTTCTAGGAATACTAATCTACATACAATGTTTACCAAATTGTACAGAAATGCTTAAAACGAAATTAACTTCCAGTCTCACATTTACCAAGCACATACCGGTAGATATTACATACTTGTGGTGTATATTATATACCAGTGTGCGAGTACACATTGTACGTCGCCTTGTAAATACGCATATTTATTTATTTATGCGCTTTAGTTGTACATATCCGGTACACAGAATGTGAACAATAGCCTGGATAAGATAATTAAAAAGCGGTGTATAACAAGGCAGTAAAGGAAAACGATAAGCGATGAAAAGTATCGACCAGGTCGTTAACCCCGAAAACAGGTTTAACGTGGTTCCTTTTGTGACGTTTTACAGGGTGGAAAGTTCGGCGTTGCAGTTGGTGTGTCCGCTGGATTCCCGCCCGGTGCAGTTGATCTTCCGGGGGTTGCAGGTGGTCAAAGAGAAGAGGGCTCTGCTCCGAGACGTTTCCGGAGTGGTGAAACCGGGAGAGCTGCTGGCCGTGATGGGGCCCTCAGGTAAGTCCATTCATCCGCTCCACAATGGCCTTCGTTACGCGTGCGACAATGCGCCGTTTCGCACGGTCGCGCGTACCGGGCGTTTTTCCAACCCGTGCCGGCAGATGACCGACGTTTCCAGCGAAACTGGAAACACGTACGTGAGAAACTCGCAAATGCCGACCGTTCCGCGCGAATGGCAAATCATTTCAACAACGCCGCACGCGCACTGGAAACTTTTTCAATCCGCGTAACTGGTACATCGTTCTCGCGACGAAGCCATTTGTCCGGTTCACGCAACGTTAACTTCTCCACTTCTAGCGCGTTTATTTATTCCTTCATTTTGCATTTGTCCGTATTTAGAGTAATGCCGGAAACCGACGCGAGACTGATGCATAATCGGCTACAGTTTGTCCGGGCAAAGTAAACTATGCTTCTGTAGTGTCGCGGTAAATGATATTTCTTTGCCCATGCGAATGTCACGTGACTTGTTTTATATAATTACAGGTTGCGGAAAAACCACATTGCTGAACTGTCTCTCCGGCCGAGTTGGCCTGGACGGCGGTGAGATTTGGCTGAACCGCGAGAGACTTACGAAGCGATGGCGTCGGCGTATTTGCTACGTGCAGCAGCAGGACGTCTTCTTCCCCGATCTCACTCTGAGACAGACGCTGGAGGTACGCCGATCTTTGACTTTCACGATCCCGATTATTTATAGCGATCATTACTCGGCTCCCCGCACCTTCGAGTCGCTCGCTTATTTGGCCTTTTTCTGCAACTATTTTCACCGCTGCTAGAAACGTTGCCATTAAACATCGGGCGCTTGGTCGGAAACCACTTTGTTTGCGTCGATCGCTCGATTTCGTTATTTACGGTTTGCGAGAGCATTGGGAAAGGGATTTGCGGATACGATTAAGCGAAAAGTCAACACAGCGGCGAGGCAAATCTCGTTGTTTCACGCTCCGAAGAAACGGCGGGTCGACCTGGTTGTAAGATTTATGAGAAATGCGGTAAATTAACCGTTTAATGGAGCGAGCCGAATTTCCACAGTCGTCGAACGCGGTAAATCCCTTCGTTCATCCCGCTCGATTAATTTCCGATTTAACTGCAAGACGCTTTTCCATCGTGCGAGATCTCGACGTATCTCGTGGTAGGTACGTTTGAACCGCAAACGAATGAAATCATCGTCGGATGGAGGGAAATTCGGGAATGCCAAAAACCGAGTGCGATCAAACGCTTAGTCACGATCGGCAGCGATCGGCAACGATCGGCAACGTCTCGATCGACCGAATCGCGGCGTTCGATCCGGTTCACCGAACGAAATGTTTTTACCGTGCGATGAAATACGAGGTGTCCTCTTTAGCGGCATTAATCGGGGCTTGCGGTGAACCGTGATCGGTATCTCGATGAAACGCGCGCAGACTCGAGGCGTAGCGGACTTTATCGCCGCGAGTGTCTCCTGTTATCGAAACGCAATATTGCAAATCCATCGCGTGAAAGCCGGTGACCAGGAAGTCGAGGACTTTAGAAACCGTAGAAGCGTCCGCGCCGATCTCGGCGCCGATCCCGGTGAAATCTCCCGTCGCCTAATCGCGTCGCCGCGGGATTTCTCGGGGAAACCACGCGACACTTTTGCGCGATGTTCCCGATCCCGATTGTTTTACGCAATACGAATTCGTTTGCCCGATCCCGATTCCGTTGTCCTACACAACTCCGATTATTTTACCCAATACTGGTTACTTTACGCTATTTTCCCAATTCGTTAAAAGCCACCGCTGTTCTTTCGCCGATTTTATCTCCCCCCATTGAAAAAGTAGCAAAGATAACCGAACCTAAGATAACTCGCTGAATTTACGATCAGATTCGGCGATAGCCTTTTGCAGCCGCGGTTTATTTTCAGTCTGCGCTTTGGGAGAGACCGGCAGACAATGGGGATCGATTTGTAAACGTCGCGATTAATAATAAGACCTAGCCAGGTATTATTCCCGCAGTAGCGGCGTAACGTCATCCCGACCGTCTTATTTATTCCCTCGGTGGCCGATCAGTTGCGCTGGATAAATCAGAACGCCGATAAATATCACTCCACCGGGTTGGATTGTTAATCCGATTAACGCAGCCCGATTCACATGGGTTTACTCGACTTCGATGGTTCGATCGGTAAAGATCGGGAAATCGGTAAAGAGTCTTCGTCGAATTCTACCGATCGCTTGATCAGCTTGTGCGGATTCGTTGGCTACGGACAGGCGAACCTTTCGATAAACCGTTCGAACCGACGACCAATCGCGGTTTTAGGTACCGGCTCTCACGGTAAATTTTCACAAAAGCACAAGTACCCTTTGATTAGCGTCGTCCTAGAAGGCCACTCATGCGAGAGCGTTCGCACTTGCATAATGTAGGCCCGAGTTGTAAAATCCGTCGTCGGTAGTAAAATGAAAACGGTGACGCGGGTTTCGAGGCTGACCGCGTCAGGTGAATTTCACGAGACGCGCCGCTAAGCAAGCTGTGTCCGCTCGATTGATATATACGTGCTTACGCGAGAGAGACGGAAATAAAACGCGTTGTAAAGATGTTTACATCGCTGATAAAATCAAAAGGCGGCAACGGCGTCCCACTTTTCACGGCGGTGGATACGTGGAAGGAAAAACACCGGCGAAGTAGGATATTCGTCATTGCCGCGTAATTTCTAACCGCGACATTTATCTGAAAAGTTATTCACCGGCGGCGAGGACTCGCGCACTGCCGTCGCGCGACAGCGGAAAACTTTCATGGACTGCGGAACTTTCTTCGCCATATCGCACCTTTCCAGCGTAAGGATATGTGCACGCGTACCCGCAGCGACGCAGTGTCACGAAGCGGGGCTGAATGAAACGAGAATTCGGCGATTTCATCGCCCCGGCGGCCCCAGTTCTAGATTCGCCTATCGCGCGCTCGTCTACACGCGATTCTTTATATCGCGCCTTCCCAGCGACCGTTATGGTTGCGGAGCACAGAGTAGTGGGAAATCCCTGACGTCATAACTCGGTCACTGAACCGCGCGTCTTACGTGTTTCAAAAACATTCGGCGCCGTCTACACGGCCAACATCACGCCGCGTCTACGTAACGCAAGCGTGTACGACCAACACACGCACATCGTTTCGGAAAAAATGCACGCACACGCCGTGCAAAATGCCATGCGACACTTTCACGAGACTTTTTTCTTCTCTTTTTTCTCCCCTCTTTCCCATTTCTTCCCCCTCTCCGCTACACTGTTTCGGAAGAAAAATGCTGTAACCCATATGCTGGACTGAGAAGTTGCGTGAGGAACTGCAGTGCGTGTTTCCGACACTTGAGGGCGCTGATTCTGTGCACAATTCTTTCAACGCGAGCTTTTCTCGTAAATTAATTTTCGCCGATATTGACATTTGAATGGTCTGACTTCGCGCCTTTTTTGTTTCACAAATCAACCTTGGTCTTTGCGAACGTCACGTTGTTGCTCAATTATTGTTATTCAGCTTTTATATAGCACAATTAAATTCTACTTTATGATTTTTAAATTTATTTGTTATCACATATAAACATCTTCAAGTTTGTATCTATAACTAAATTGTTCAATTGATTAAAATTCGTTATATGAAAATAATATAACAGCGATCACTAAATCGATCATTTACTCTTCAATTTAATTCCTTAATTTAATACTTCATTTAATCCTTGATATAAGCCGATTGATAATAATTAACAAATTATATTCAACCTTCAAAAGTTTGCACGTTCACTTCGCTCGAAATACAGTACAGTTTTAATTCTTCCTCCGCAAAGCGCATTCGGATTTTTACATTTCCTTGAATCGGAAGATGAAGAACGAAAAATCATCCAAGTTTAAATTAGTCGCTTCGGTTCCTCGACCCAGCCCCGACCGCATTTCTCTAAGGTAATATTTCACGAAATAAAACGGGAGCGACATTCGTAATGATGTCTTTGTCCAATTCTCTACGCTCCAGTAGTCTGTTCGACGGGGCATACGTTTACCCGCCATTATATCGATTTTGCAATGAACTTTGCACCAGGAGTACGCGCCTGGCGAAGGCGCACCCTTTTTCGCTGGCGTTCACCGGGTCTCGTTATCACTTCTTTGACGTGTCCTAAAACGCCACGTTCCAGAACAAACTCGACAACCGTCGCGCTTCGTTACGTTATTGTAACACTGCATCTCCCCGCCCCTTTACAAAAAAGAATAGGGGGAAAAAATATTAATTACACCAGTATAACAATAGAATATAATAATGTAATAATCTAAAAAGCATGACAAAGAAGTAAATTGATAACGCTTGTTAGCACTACAATATTAACACATTAAAATTGATTAAAATTTATTTTCAACCTTACG
>JABFPT010001694.1:9244-23043 GCA_022817245.1 Nixonia krombeini | reverse complement strand
CATAGTAATTTGTTTTCAATAAAGCTTAGCTCGCATATGTGAATTCCATAACTCATACCTCATTCAAAATACAGTCCACTCCTCGTCATCCTCTCTCACATCTCTCTTACCAGCGACTCTCATCTCTATCTCAACCCAACAGTAATATTATTTCGCACTTGCGGCGTTACTCGATAATCGTTGGTATGTACACAAGCAATGCGAATAGCGCTCTCATCTCCTTAGCCGCAACCCATGAGTAAAGAAGAAGACCGCGACAATTGAATTTGTTATAATACATTTATTTGTATTTTTTGTTGCAAGTCATCGAATTTGAGCACTTTTTTATATCTATCTATTAGCCACAAATGTGATCATTCGCGTGAGAAAATGTAGTGTTATTTCATTTCTTTGAAGTAATTGACGCCCAGAAATGGGCCGTTGCATATGATTACAAAATTTGAATTATAGAAAATATAACCAGGTCGCAAATTGCAGCGTTGCCTACAATCTTATATTCAAGTTAATATTGAGATGATAAGGAGTGTGAATTAACATTCGAGATAACTGGTCAGTGAGAAGAAAGCAGTTTGAGCACGTTTGTAAGGAACTTTCTGCGGTAAAATTTTTTAATTATATATTATATAATATAATTTCCCGCCAATCAAGATCTCCGATTTTCATTTTTTTTGTATAAATAAATTTCCTTACAGTCTTTTCTTCGTAACATCTAAATGTATAATATAAACTTTAATTTCTTACAACACATTTACAAAAAATGATAATTGATTATTCTTTGGGAATAGTATAAAGTTTTTAAGAAAAACGTGAAATCGAAACATTTTTATATTACCTCATTTTTCTAAATTTGTACTTCATGTTTTGAAGTAATATTCACAAGCGCAGCTGATAAACCAAGCTATTAATAAATTTTCACTTTTAGATGTTGTGTCGTTCTTGTGTGTAACAGAGTTCTGATGTGTTGAACGTTACACCATGATAATAAATACACGCGTAGTTGGAAAAACAAACGAAGGGTACTAGCTACACTGTCGAGCTTACCGATGGATTGTTTACTTTGTGCACAAACGTACGTCGTAGTAAGTGCTGGATTTCGTGTGCAGTTTTTATTGATATTTTGGCAGTGTAATTAATAACAGAAGTCAAAAGTAATTGCACAACTGTAATTCCTAGACAAATGTAATATTCTTGTCTATTGGATAAAAAACAGAATATTCACAGTTGCTCATCTTGCATCATAACCTCTAATTCGTGATGTGTCAGTATGGTATATCTTTTTCTTTTCAGTAAAATATTTACAAGATTTGGCCAAGTGTGAATATAAATAACAATTTATTACTTTCACCAATTTCGTGATAACTTCTTAAGATTTATTAATATATGTGCATGCATATTTAATTGAAATAATAACGTTGCATGTTTGTTTTTTTTTATTAACAACATTTGGAACATTTTTATTTTTTATAAAAACGTGTAAATGGGTTTTGAATTTATCCTTTGTTTAGTACTTGCGAATTTGGTCGTTGTCAGTGGAAAAGAAGCTTGTTAAAAGTGATTTCTTTGCTGGGAAGAATAAAACTGTTCAGAATATTTAAGTACGTAACGGTGCACGAAACATACATGTCCCGTTTTTTTATAGGATAATTAAGAAATAAAAGAAGTAGAGACATCAATAAAGGCCTATAATTTTGTCAACTGTATTTCCAGGCTAACGAGGAACCGAGGTACTCACTACTTAGAATTCCTCAAGCGATTACTCGGTCTTTTCTTCGTGATGCTATTGTCCACATTTATGTTGTGATCACATACATTAGGTTGTCCCACCACATATGGAAATGTCACCACAGTCATTGTAAGTATATTGGACAGGTATTAGAAACAATTTTGTTGAGGTTTGGCATTTCTAAATGATTCATTGCATTAATGTTAATTCAGAAATTTAAATAAATGTGAAAAATATATATGTGTATAATACAATAGTTTTCTACAATGTAAAAATATGCTTTTATAATTAAGATCCAAATAGTGCATAGTGGAGTAAAACAGACATCCAACATTTCTTTTTAGAAAATTTTCATTTATATTTTTATTAACATTATATCCATTATTATAAGAGATATGGCGCGCGCGCGCGTTCGTGTCTAATGGTATCTATAACTGAAAACAACAGACAAGATATATGTAATGAAGGTTGACAAACAGCAGTTTTGAATATATTTCACGAATGAGAGTAAAATATTGTGAGTAGGCTACCCAGCAGGGACTTAGGTACGAAATAGGGCTTGTTAGAACAATTTCCACTCGAACATCGATCGCCGATCCGTCCGGACCGTCCCTTACTTCTGTCCATCCGTTCGTCGCTCTCGAAACGACAGCGGATGCCAGAAGATCCTGAGTCGTTTGTGAATTGACAAGAAAACGAGTAAGATAAAGTATCACCGGCTTTGGGTTCGATACCTGGCTGTGTTGCTTCTTTCCAGCTGCTTTTATTCTTTGCCCGAGTTACCAGTCAGCTACGACGGCGACCTATCGTACGCAATAAATTGGAATACGCGTACCCTATCACGTTACTTACACACGATTCGCTGCGGCACTGCTGCTGCAGAAGCACGGAAAAGGTATTCTAACTTGTCTGTCAACGCTTCTAGATCCGCTGCTTACGACGAGTAACGCTGGCGTTCGGTGGAAGCGTTGGATTTTACAATAAACTGAATTAAATTGGTGTCCCGGGTCAAGAATTCTAAGGATGAAGGAAAAACTGGAATATCTCAACGATTTGCAATGTGAAATCCATTCATTCCGAGTCTGTGCAAGTTCAAATGGCGCTTGGAAAAATTCGTGTGGGGACTCGACGGCAAGCAGATAAATTTGAATATTTAACATAAGTTTAACCGAAGAAACAATTATGTGGTACTAGTTACGAACAGATCTGAATACTAGGAGCAAGTATTATGTTTGCATATTACATTTTAAAATTCGCTTCTTGTTTTAATATTAATTCTGAAAAATGGTGTTGCATTCTTTTACTTTTCTTATTTGTTTTCATTCAACAGAAGCGAATGAATGCACGGCTAAAAATGTAACTTTGTTTTTAGATTTCCGTCGAACTACCCAGTAAGTTTTGACGGAAAATTCGCGGAGTTCTGGAAGTCCCTTCCCACGAGTTCAAATACCCGATGATCTGTATCCAGGAATGGCACGATTACGAATGGAGGACGTCCTCTTCGCGCTTTTCTTTTCATGTTGAGTGACCTAATGGTGCAGAGACTTGGGCAACATCCTGATTACAAGAGCAGGGTGGATGCAAAGGTGTAGTGGCTGCCTCGGCGCTAGAGGTACTTTAAAAAAAATCTAGACCACCCAGCGACCCTTTTTCCCGGTGCGTGAAGAGACGTAGTCTCTCACGCACTGCACTCACACGAATCTAGCTGCCACTTCACGGCACATCGCACCGTATATGTAATGCATTCTCTCCGTTCCCCGTCTTTCCCTTCTCTCGTTCTTCGCTCCGTGTTTCGAAGAGAACCTTTGTGGCGTGGCAGCGACGAGGGGTCGGTTGCTCGGTTACGTATCCACGTGCGTATACATGTGCGCGGGTGCTCAGGTTCGCGCGGGTTTCCTTGTATAGATGAAGATCATGCGATAGAACGCTGCGGGGTTATTCTTAGGCCGTGGCGTGGGGTATGCCGAGTGCAAAAGTGCGAAAAAAGGGACAGGAGGGTCGCTGGGTAAAGAGGACGTTGCAGGAAAAAGTGTCTACGCCCGCCTCCTACACGACGGCGTGCATTATGCAAAAATCTCGCGAGCCCTCGAACAGACGCGAAAGACGTAACGCACGCTTTCAAAACGTTCATAATTAATTACTCGAGAATGCGAGCATTTTAATTGGACTGTCGTCCGCGAGGAATCGCGTTTCACGATCGTGCATGAAAATTAGTCGCCGTTTACCGGTACCCGCTATCGTAGTTGTTCTCGCGTAGTTCCGCGACGGTAACTCGGCTCTTTAAGGCTTCGCTCGTCGTTGTCGGTCCCGCCTCGCAACTCCGGCTGAATTATTTTCTGTTTGCACTAGTTCGTCGTGGATGATTAAAATAACGACCTACTGACTACGTTCTAAAGAAGCGGGAATCGAGGAAGCACGTAAATGGCGAGAGCGGTAAGACAACGGCGGGGGGAGGGGGGAGGTATTCTTTTGAGGAGGGGTGGCGAGGTACATGAAGGGGGGAAGAACGAAGCATAGCTTTCGTTGCACCAACACAAAGGTAAGAAAGAGACGGAGAAAGTAGGTGGCTGCGATGGCAGCTCTTTGGCAAGGGCTGGCGGATATGAAAGGGAAGGCTGTCGCATGCACGCACACGTGTGCGAAGATGCGTAGACGATGCGCGCGGGTTGCCGGAGCATACTCGGGAGGGCGGTGCACCCTGGCGCATTGATCCCGTGCGTAGCCTAGCTACCCCCCTTTCTTTTTTTCTTCCTCTCACTTCCGCGTACTTATTTCAGCCGCGTACTCGTATTACGCTTCTTTAGCGCGGAAAGAGCTGGAAAGTAGGATTTTTCCATTGGCGACGACGTCGACGGCTTACGTCCGCGAATCGCACGCGGAGTCACGAGTGCGTGATGTGTGGATAAGGTGTGGGGTGGTCGCGGGGAGGGGGGTGGTGCGTACAAACGCGAGAAAAGTGCGTTGGCTTCGGCGAGGACTTGGCAAGGACTCATTAAAATAAATAAGCGGCATGCGCGATCCTCTGAATCCACATCGCCAAGGGGCTTCCGCAAAGCCTTGGCAACAATGCCGAGGGAGGTTTTCTCCGGGTAAGCGCGACTTGGGGAACGACTCGAAAGACGACTCCCGATTCTCGCCGCAACACACCAGGCCTCCTTATCGCGTCTAAAAGCCGCAATCGGACCACCTGGATCGCGGGAATTGTCGATCTGGCGGTTTGCCTATTTCGCGCCTTATCCGCGAGGGCGTGTTCGCCGCGGTCCAATTATCGCCTTTCCGTTTCTTTGTGACCGCGCCGCTACGCGCTTTCCGCCTTAAGCGAAGGAGATACGGGTGTTTCTTTATAAAAACGTAAACCTAAAAGTATTTAGATAGATATTCTCCCCAACTCCGACGTCGCGGCTCTTGCCAGTAAATTCACCCCGATCGGAAAGGCGAACGACGTTCGGAAATGTGGTCGGACACGCGGTTAAAATGCCGTTGTTGAAAACGCGAAGCAGGCAAAGGCGGGGTGTCATTGGCGCGTGTGCAAGCGCGATAAGTCTTCGGGGCGCTTAACCGAACGATAAATAACCGGCGGCGGTGACGACGCGGCGTAGTCAACGGCAACGAAATGCGCGTCGCGCAAGGGCGCGAGCTGCGATACCGCGTCGCATAATTATCCGCGTACCTGCCCCGTGTGCCGTTTTAATTAATATTAATTGAACTCGGCTCGGACTCGTAACCAGCGATGTCTGCGATACACGCGTGCATGCGTAATTGTGCTCTGATCTGAGAGAGCGCTGGCATACAAGGCGCTCGTCGGTCTCCTTTTACCGTCAGACATTTAGCAGCGCGTACGCGTAATTACGCGTAATTCCATTCGACTGAAATATGTCACAGCCCTATCGAGCATCTCCCACGTAGCGGAATCAAAAGGATCAAAAGCGCCGTTTCATTTCGCCCGTTGATGTATTCCTCGCTCTTCATTAGCCCGCCTTTGTAGCTGCAACAACCGCTCACTGAAGAATCAATTTCGCGCGTAGGAAACGTCCGAGCTCGCCCGCGCCTGATGAATAATTGATATTACCGCTTTGAGATTAATATCGACCGAATGTCTGGTGTACCTTCAATTAAGTATCGTCGACGATTTCCAGCAGATTCCTGCGACGCTGGAACCCAGGCCGCATTTTTGCACCCCGTCCCTTCTCACGGCCGTTGAAATTTAACGTTAAAAGGAACCGACATCGCGAGTATCGAATTATGTCTCATTAATAATACGATAGAGTCATCCGAATAATACACCGACCTGTAATTATGATGCCGGTAGTATTATGGAATCGGACTTTGATTAGCACGCCCTCGCGTATTCCCGCCACGCATCGCGTATCGACAGCTGACGTTAATTAATCAACGTCCGGATTCGCAACGAAATATAATGAAATCCCGAGCGTGTCATTGATCTGAAATACGCCGCGCCGCGCGTCCGCATTTCGTTCCGCGGGTTTTGTAGCCGGCGTGGAAGGACGAATCCCCCGCCGCCTTCTACTCGCGTCTAAACGCAACAATGCTGCAAACGGCTAATTGTCACGCGAGGAATGTCGCCGCGAGGGGTCGGACTCTGATGATAATTAAGTACTCCGCGGCTATCGATCTTGCTCGTTACCGGTGTAAGCGCGATGAATTTGTAGATTCGTCTGGTAAACAAACCATCCGATTACACGTGGTGTTTAATCACGAGCGATTAACCCGACGTTGAATAAGACGGCGAGTCGCGAGAGTCATGATGAAGGCTAATTATTTGAAATCATTTTGCAGTGTGCACCGGCGTGGACGATGGAACGACAAAGGAAGCTGGCGTCGTTACAGCTGCAAAGGCGAAGAAAGAACAGAGCGACGCTGACGAAAGGAAGGCACGGAACCGTCGAGCAACGCACCTCCGCTAATAAGTCATTAGGAAGGTTTGTTAAGGCCCGCGAGCGGCTCGCGATTTCACGCGCGCGAGACTTGCCATATGTGCGTGAGCGACGCATGTGTCGCTCCCTCGGAGATGGCGTGTATCTTGTTAGCGACACCCCTGGCGTAGGATAAGAGCCTCTTTCTTCGCCCTTCATTGTCCGTGTATGTGGCACACATCGATACCTCCCCGACGCGCGCCAAGTGTGTTGCATAACGAATCGATCGATATTTGCATTGAAACGAATTTCGCACTTCTCTCGTTTCGATGATCTGGCTGAATGAAACGCGGCCAGCTTGGTCGACAAGCGAAGAAACTGGACTAATTTCGAGGTATCGAGGAACAACGAGGTATGGAGTTTCGTTTCTGCCGGTTGCGAGCAAAAATACGTGGAAATCGAAGTGTCGGGAAGGCGGGGCGGTTAGGGAATTCGATAGGGAGGGTGGCGCGGTCTGTAATGCGAGGGTGGCGAGGAAAGCACGCACCCAAACGAACCCTCATCGAGGACGCAAAAGGCTTGATCTTCTGTGTAAAGTGTCGCCTCGTTATAATGCGTCGGAGTGCGAGTGACACCATGCCTTCTGCCTCTGGTGCGGTAGGTTAGTTAAGCTTTCTTTCAGCCGTGTATTGGCCCAGCGTGCGCACGACTCGCGTGAATAATCGCACCTTACAAGCCACCGGAAATGCGCGACGCCAAAAAGGCTCCGTCGCGCGTCGCGTAACAATACACTTTCGCGTTCGCGTAGAGTGCACTATTCTCCGCAACGACTTTCCTCCCACATTCTTCAAATTGATTATACACTGCATGCATAATTATTTATTGACGAAATACCGTTCGACTAAAACGAGTTATCTTCTTTCAGGTCCGAAGGCATGGAATTGTTTCAAGTTTTCTCCTGGGCGTAGGCGCGACAAATCTGGGAATGATTTTTTTAAATATCGGCCTCGGAACACAGCCATAAATCAGACTGGCTCCTAATGCGTATCCTTAGGATGAAGGTCAAGCGAGCACTGTGGTTATGGTCATTCTTACGAGCGAGGATTCGAAACCGCAAATTAATATCGGCCTTTTATCCGCATCGCATTCCTCACCTTTTATCGTTACATTAGACGGCTCGAGAAAGATAAAAAACAAAACATCTACGCTTAATATTTACTTTGTTCACGTTACAGTTATTCACTTTCTTGGCTCGAGCGGGTCTCGTTCTCAGCGACGAGTGGAAACAGTCTTTGACCGGAATAGACCTGCTCGGTTAGTGCAGGTATTTAGTACGTAGTTGTGCCATCCCTCGCATCTTTTATCTTCTATGTTCTCCCGTGAGGAGACCGGCCGTGTCTTTTCTTTCTCTCGTTTAACGTTGACGTACGTCGGATTTAGTTCAAGCGCCTTCCACCGAGGCCGCCACTTCCTGTGGTACCTAGTTCTCGACTCTTTCGACTTTGAAATGTCAATTTATTACACTTTTAATATAAACAGTGTCAGCTGTAAAGTATCTGTATGAAAATGGAGTCGATTTTACGAAATTCTTTAATTTAGAATCTCGTAAATTATCTTAGTACGACACGCAGAGGATATTGTTCAGCCTCTGTGCACCCTTCTTCCTTTCATATTTTTAGCTTCTCATTCCTCATTGGCGTAGATTTTCGAGGATGAGGATAAATTATAGTTCACCGTTAAGTCGCGGTGTGGGGCCAGTCGATGAATTAGTACTAGAAACGAATAGAAGGCTGTTCAGCGAAGCTTTAAAATTACTATTTCTTCGCCGCCTTTACACCCGAAGTTCCAAACACGTGTATAATAAATATACCTACCGACTGTCGCAAGGCCGAGGATTGGCAGGAGACGCCCATTACGATTGAAAGCGTTGTGCGAAATTACGTTCGTGTCTCCATATTCAATGAGACACATTTTTTCTACGGATATACATATTTATTACTCATTAATAACTGAAGCAATCCTTTGCCGTGCGAAACGAATGATACTGTTTGATAGAATTGTTGTAACTTCTACACGTGAATGTTTTTTGCTACTTTTTTATCTTGTAATACATAATCAAAAATTGTATTGATTTATTACCATCAGCTACAACTTTTCGGTTCCTGCGATGTAAAGCATACCGTTTCCAACTACTCGCAAGAAATACATTTCTACGAATTTAACAAACAAATCAATTAAGAAGCATATTAGTGTATTCATGATTTATTAAGCGTGTGACAAAAAAGTTTATTACAAATATAATAAGAATATACGTACAAACGAACATGAAGATGTTAAACGGTAGTGTTTTGTCGTAAATTGTAATTAATCCGCTTAAACTGCTTGAATGGTTATTATATATGATTTAAAACAATCGCTATTCACATCGCGACTTGCGGTACTTGCGACTGTCTTTGCAACCGACACAATGTTTCCTCGTACAGTTGAAAGGCAGATTTAAATTGTACAGATAGCAACAATTAACCAACGTGTACCACAACTTTTGTCCGCGGACTCGCTTCACGCCTTTGAGTCATTAATCTGCGCAGTTTTAACATCGCAAACAATATTTCGCTCAAGTTTTCAAATGTCATGAAACGCATTTGCATAAATAATCACCCACGAAAGTGCAGGAGCAGCGCAGAAAAACAAGATGAAAGATTCAAGCTGACACTTCACTTTTTTCCTGCGCCCCATTCTTTTACATACTTCTCCGCTCATTCGTCTCCTTTCCTCCATATTCATCGTTTGTCTTGCATACAAATTGCGATTAGCAGTTTATTATGCCGAGAGATACGGCCAAATGAGCATAATGTGAGGAAATAAAAATGCAGAGGTATAATAAGTATACAATCCTCGTAAAAACCGAAGAAACTATTCGCTGAGTACTTTACATTTCAATTGATTTATTCATATGCGATTTGCACTGCGATGTATTATTAAATCAATTAGGCGCAATTAAATTGTAATGCGGAAAACGAGGCGTCATAATTGAGCAAGGGAACGAGCGCTACATCAGCGATTGTTTGCGCTTATCGCTGAAATTTCACGGCAAAAATTTTCATAAGACAGTTGCGGTAGATTTTACATTAACATTAGTTTGTTGTAAACTTGATTAAACCACCTCATTAATAACCTCTTTTATTTTCTAGGCTAGAGTTTCCTAGAGCGATTTGCGTCATGTTCCATGGTGAATCATATGAAACCTGGTGGACCGGGAGAAAGTATAAGGGCGATCGAAGTATCGGTTGCGGCGGGGCTTCTTTGCACACGGTTCGAGGCTCAGCGTCGGCTATTTCCAGCGCTCTCCGTCGCCCGTTGGCTTGTGAACCGAGCCTTGTATCCCGACACGGCTGGACTGACCCGCGTCAAGGACTGCCCCTTTCAAGAGCGGCAGGATCGTCACGCGATCGCTTTCACCGATAACGGCACTGTTTTCCTGGATCTAACTGCTCGGGTGCGATTAAAACGTCGCACACAAGTAATCGGCTTTGGAGACGAGAAACCGACGAATTTTTCTAATCTCCTTCCCGCTACTGAATTACGCGGTGATGGAAACAAGCGAGTTTTCCGCTGTCGTTTAACACAGCGGTGCGACACCGCGGTTCGTCTTGGACCGCGGTTATCGCAGCGTTGGCGAGAGGGACCGAAGATAAAGGTAATGAAATGCAAACGGGCGTGACGACGGCCACGCATAAACCCGGCCCGCGTAACGAGCGCGGAATAAACGAGCGGGCAAACACACAGCCGCCAATGCCGCGTATAAAATACTCGATTAATCGGCGGATATTTATTAAATCGCATCGTCGACCGCCTCAACGAATCGCTATTTGTCCATTGTCTGCGCGATTTAATTGCAAACATCAATATGTTTCATTTGCCGCCACGATGGCCCCTTGCGGCGTCCGCTCACTGGCCCCCCTCCCCGCCCCTCCTTCTACCTCATTTTTCCGATTCCCTTGGACATTTCACTCTCCTGTTTGGCCTGCTCAAACATTTGTTTCCGGAATACCGCCGCTCGTCTCTCTTTAGTGACCGGCTTTTGCGGCTCGTCGCTAAACCTATAAATCGCGTTCCGCGCGTTGTTATTATTCCATTTCCCCACGCCCGCCCAAACGAGAAAATTTTCCAATTATTTTTCCGCTCTATCGATTTATCCTGCTTGGGTTTGTTAAATAGTCCGATTATATATCAGCTACGACGATTTTTCGACGTTTCTTATCTTTTATATTGCCGGTTTCTCTTCCATGTTATTAATGCGATGTGTAGAAAAACGTCATGTCTCGACGAGAAGCCACGTTCGTCGCTCTCGTAGCCAGAAATTATTCACGAAAAACGACTCGCTGGCAAACGAGTAAGGAAGACGGAGAAAGAGAGAGGGGAGGTAAATTGGAAAAAAATGTCTAACAACGCGCTAATTCGATGAGATATATTTTACCATCATGCTTATTTTTCATGTAAATAAATTAAGTCTTGTATCAGCGCGGCGCGAAAGGGCGGCAGTAACTTCGGGCATTACAATAATAAAGAGTCGAAGGGAGCACGGGAGTCGGGGCATTTCCATAATCCGACTCTCGTCCGACCAATGAAAAGCTCAGGTTTACGCGGCGGTCGCCTCGATTGCTTGCATCGGTTGGAGTCTTTGCTTATGACCCCCTCCCCCTTGAAATATATGCCTCTCGGAACGGTGTTGCACCGGAAACTTATCGCCGTAGAAGTAGCTGCCGGCATCCGTGGCGTTCCGGAACGGGCCCCATTGTGGAAACGCACCTACGACGCGAGTCCAAATATGGCGATTACCGGGGCTCCCGTTCGCCGAGGAATTTCGGGACCTTGCAGTTTCCTTTGCACTGTGGCGGCCTGAAAAATATGCTAATCCCCGTATTTCGAGGAGACTGACTGCTACTTTATCGCGGGGGAAATGTTCTGACAACATTTGCATAATTGCTGGGGATTAAAGAATGCAAGGAGGTTTGTCCGGGCGTGGAGGGCAGAGAGGGGCGGGACGCATCCTGGAAAAAATACGGAGTCGGAAAAATACGATGGAAAACGACCTTCGGAGACACTTTTGCAAGTCGTCATTCAGGTTAATTATTTTTATACCCATCACGAAATTATAGTGTCGTCAATCGTTCGCAACTTCAACAATTTGCTTCACTCCCTAACAGTACTAATTCTGGAATTATAACACGGCACAAAATTACAGTTAATTGTCTCACTGAAATAATTTATCATTTCATAATTGGCTGTTGGCATGGCAGTTTGTGTTAATTACCGTTAGTGATATTTGTAATTATAGTTCTTCGATTTAGTCGATAAGAACCGTGCATTGCATAGAACAGAATATTATTGAAAACAGGCGTACACTCGTTCGCAGAAAGGCTTGGCCGTGTGAACCAGTCTGAATGGTTTGTTTTCCGGACAATCACAGTGTGCGCGGTGACTAAACATTTGGTCACGGCAATTGTCGGCAACGGGGAGCGCAATTGGCGCGAAAATGGCGTCTATCCGTGTCTCCTTGCCGGTAATGAAATTAATGCGAACAACGGCCATCGGAGCTGAAAGTTCGCTCCGACTGCGGAACACGTGCATCCGAGCACGCTCGGCTAAAGAGCCGAGTCGGGGCGAGCGGTACGTTCGCTAGAGCGCCGCATGCCGTCACGTAGGGACCGGCGAACTTCCCAGGCGTCAGCCGTTTCTTGGATATTATTACCGCCGCCGCGTAAGCTAATAATCCCGGGTTTGCTGCTAATGCGAGGATACGCGCGCGACGCTATGGGAGCCGTCGAAGGTCAGGGACGACGTACCGGGCCATTGCAATGCAGGCCGTCGTTCGTGTCCGCCGACGACGCCTTTCCCGCGCGCGATCGGTGACGAATCTTCGCCGAACGGTGACGAATCGGCGCGACGATTCTCGACATGTGTCTCGGGTAATCGTACCGCAGGTGCGACGACTCGCCTGGAGGCGATGTGTGCCATTTTGACTTTTCGCTCGGACGTGTCTCACATTTTGAAATTATATACCGTTTGTCTAGGTAATTGAGTCTGTGGAATTCATTTGGACCGGTGAATTCCATATGGTGTAAGACGAATCCATTTTCGAATGTATTCCTTTTCACGTTGGCGGCAGCCTTTACGATCGAGATGAATTTATCAGCTTCGTAAGGACGATTCGAAGCGTGGATGATAAAGAAAAGAATAAGGAACAACTGCTAAGTTTCATCAAGCATCCCGAAGCGCATGCGATGGAAATGCACGGGCGAACGTTTCCCGACTAACATTCCCAGCGTCCTGAGCTGTGAATTATTTCGCGGGTGCTCAGGGATGTTGGAAACCTGCCAAATAAGTTAGTGGAATACGGCGTGTTGGGGACGATAACGATGGAATATTTATCGTCGTGTCGCGCACCCGCGATTTGGTCATTTCGGGGTTTCGTCTCAGCGTTCGAAGGTGCCAAAAACTGTAGAACCGGTTGATCAAACTTGGACGAACCATTCTGAAATTGGAATAAATGTAAATCTTATACAAATCCCTACGTCTCGCATCTCAGATGTTAGAGGAGCAAAAGTGTTAAATACTATTGCCGGTAATTATAATAGCCTTCATTTAACCAAAGTGAATGATCGCTTCTCTATATTCATTATGAATTTATTACTTTTACGGAATAGTTTTATGAGTGGCTCGTTTCACATAAAATTTTCATACGTACAATATCAAAAAGATATGTACATCATTCTCTTTGTTAGTTATTACAATGACTATAAAAACGCACAAACTAATTTATTTATTGATGTGTATTATTTACAATTAATAATTGTAAATTAAATTAGATTAAGGAAAATGAAGCTACCGTAACGGTTTTTCCTTTTATTTTGTTTATGAAAGAATCAACAAGTCTTTTAATTTTTATTTACATATAAATCATAACATTATAATACCTGCAGAAATCGATGGTTGCTTAATATCGACTACAAAACAATTACTTCATTTGCGAGCAAATTATTACGATCTAGTTTACAAAGGATTTAAAACAATCTCGCTTTAGTAACAACTTCCAGTCAATATAATGATTGTCGACTCCCGTCATTCGTTGAATGAGCTCCAGAACTAGTGCTGTAATGTGATCCCAATAACCATCTGCCAATTGTAGTATTCCAAATTTT
>JABFPT010001691.1:3471-23114 GCA_022817245.1 Nixonia krombeini | reverse complement strand
AAAAACAAACCACTCCACTCAAACAATTAGTCAATCATTCAATCAATCTCGTATTAATCATTCTTATTAAGAACAAGGAAGACTCGTCGTACATAGAACTTCAACACCACTTCTCCATTGGTACAGCGGCGAGATGCGGCCGAGGTTTCGGAGATGGCCATCTCAACGCGCTTTGACATGACTCTGCTCTCGAAGGAGTTCTGGGCGGTGGTTGTGGCGGGCAAGAGCCGGAATCTGACTGGTTCGCATCACCGCACCTCTCGGAGTTCTCTAGCCTCGAACTTTTCTCGTTTGGGGGATCGCCTCTGTGATTTCTCTTCGTCGGTTTACGAGGAACGTCCTGAGGCGTTGCGAGGGGCGCACTTTCAACCGACTGCAGGCTAGCCGCGCGGTGAAGCGAGAGCCTGAGCGGTTTCTTCGGCGGGGCAGGACGTGTCTTGGTGTTGCCCTCTTGGGAACTATATATCGCGGATGCTTCGGAATGTTCTGATGCTCGCGATTGGGAATCCTATAAGCACGGAAATGACAACTTTAATTAAAATTCAAAATATTTTAGACAGAATTAGTAATAATAGCTTTGACTAACAGTCTTTAATTTACAAAAGATTTTTTAAAGAATTTACAAATAACATAATAAAATAAACCCAATGCGCACTTGTAATCTGTAATAAGTGGGCTCCGAGTCGAATTCCAGGGACTGCAATTGTCGACCGTTCTTGCGGCTCTTTTGCAGATTCTCCATCGCGGTTTCGATTCGAGTCGGTCTTCTGCGCGGCTGCAATTGCATCTGCTTGAAATCGAGACTCGTTGTAGACCTTGCGGACTGTAGGCCTTGGGACTTCTGCTTATTTCTCGATTTGTGATGGCCGTTCGATACGCCGTCGGAGGAGAAGTCGAGCTCCTTGCTGCTCCGCGATTCCGTGAATCGTCGCTGGTGATCGCTGTGTCTGCTACGCACAGTCGGCAAACTCTGTCGGAACTCCGTAGGGCTTCTTACATTCAAGCCGGGAAGATTTGCCACCAATGCGGTCACTTGTGGCCCCTTTTGGAAGACCTACAAAGTTATCTCAACTCAAGAACACTCGAGTTTCCAACAAACCGCGAAGTTTCGAGACCGAAACTGCATTCCTTACAAAATTCCCGTCAGTGACGGATATACTTCTACATCTCAATAATGCCGCAAAAGTGATTCAAAGAAATAATTGAACATCGTTACATTTTTACCGTTTTATACGTAACTCGTAGTAAACTAAATTTCTTTAAATATTCAAAATGGCACCTGTACATTCTCCTGACGAGTCGGCGTCGACTCTGTCGAGCCCACCGGGCTCTGGACATCGGTCATGGTTGGCGCCAAAAGATCCCTGACTTGTTCCTCTAGGTAGCCAATTCTATGGGTAAGTCTCAAATTGTCAGATCTCAGGGAACGTAGCGTCGAAAGAGACTCGCCGTTCCTGAGGACCACAATTTGAGCGGCGTCCGGGGCAACGGCCAAGAGGCGCGCCAAGTCGCTTCTACCGGCTCTCACAACCAACTTCCCGTTCACCTCCAAGATCCTGCGAACAATGTCGACTGATAAGTAACGCGTTTGCACGCAGGCAGCTTGCGAGCTTGCGAGTCTAGTGGTTCGTTAGTGTCAGCTAAACAAGTCGATTAATGATGCCACGTATTCATATCCGTGAATGGAAACACTGACTGGAAAGCCTCCACGCTGGGAGCGTCGGTCTTGTGCGTCATAAAGGCGGAAAACAGATTGTTTCGAGCTGTATTATACCGCGTGACAAAAGGTCGGAAATGCGGAGCTATGCTTTTACAAATTATGCTGTACAATAGCCCTCGAAATGATGAACGAAGGCGCACAAATCGCTTTTGATAAGGTTATTATTTCGATTCCATTCAGAATATTTCTATCTGCGCTGTATCACCTCAAATCTGAATATTACCGGTTTATGCAATACTCATATTCACCATTTAAACGCGTTGTATGAACACATTCGCAAACAGTTTCACGGTATCACGAACGGAGTGATTATTGATACGGAAACAGCGTAAAAGTGAAAAGTCAATATCATGCTTGGGTTAACGTCGTTATGAGTGGTATGAAAACACTGAAATTTCATCTTTCTTCATGCTCAAACAAACATGACATTCATATACTGTAAAGCGTGTAATGCATCAGAAGCATTTATTATAGTTGGTCGGTGTTCAACGGAATTAAACTCCGCATGAAGTGGCACCGTTTTGTATGGAAAAGAAACGGGAATGCGTAATGTTTGAAATCGTGTTTGGAAAGTGGTTTACTTTTGTCATCGTTGCCGGGGGAGTTAAACTTCGCTTGGCATAACCGGGGTCATGCGAAGTTGCAGATACAATTAGCGAGGGCACACGGCGGACTTCCGGTGCCGTTTCATGCTACGACGACCCTTGGGAATGGAACGCCAAGATTGCCCATTGTTCTTCTTGATAAGCGGAGGTTACGTAGTACTATGCTTTTCTGGCGAGTTCTGATTTGATTCATCGCAGCGTGTCGCGCAATACGTTTCGGATGTGCGCCATAAGACGCCTCCAGGCAATTTCGTGCCTTTCATCGCAAAGAAATGGCATCTAACGCGATAGCATCAGTAATTAACGGAACAAGATGTTCGATATATTTTGTTTACGCGTTAAATGAAAATTAAGTACATTATTATTCATTGTCACCATAATAATAACAATTGCTATAATTCTTATTGCAAGATTGAAATATTCCGTTTTAATTTACATCATGTGTTATTGATGAACTCGCATTAAAAAAATAATACATTTCTTCTCGACTACATGATAAAAACGTGAGATCCCCAATAAATATCTTCAAACAGTGCTGTGTAATTCATGGTTGCACGCAGTTGCATGGTTTTACGAGTAGCCGGAGTTCATATCCGCAGTTCATGATGGTTCATAAAAGGGTCTGACCTGTCTCCTTTGCATAAACCTGAGTCCTCCATGGCCCAATCGACATAAAGTCCAGGCGCGTCGTCTCTGGGCCCTGCCCCGAACCTCGGGCTCTTCGGATCAGCACTGATCTCTATGGCGTGTATCGTCGCTTGCGTCGAATCAGAGATGCAACTAAAATGCATTTATAAACGCAATTGAATACCAAATTTTTTGTACTAATGAGGATAATAACACTTAGCTTGATGTGGTAACTACGCATTACGGAAATGTTCAGAACATGAGAATAACCGTTACAGAGCGTATTGTAAATGTGCATAAAGAGTATTGTGCAATGTGAATGAAGTTTTATAATTAGTCGAATCAGATAAGATATAAACTTGTGAGTGAGTTCATAGCTCGTTTATTTCACCTGAAGATCGTATCGTGTTTCTGCTTCTCTTGTGTTTCCGCTAATTCTACAGCCGCTTGCAGTGCCCTGCTCTCTTCTCGCAGCGTCAGAAGTTCCAGTTCTTCCCTTCCTAATCTATACTCAAGCTCTGCTTGTTGGATTCGCACATCGATGTTACTGAAATGTTAAAGCGTATGTTCAGTTTGCGTGCAACATTGACAAACGAACGTTTATCTGCATTTTGGAAATAATGTTCTTGCAAAATGTGAACTGAAAATTTATCTCGGCATGCGTATATAAATATATAATCTATGCGTTAATGTTATTATGTGAAATAGATTCAAAATGTACATCCCCAAAAGATAAGTTCAATGTACATTGTAATAAACAAAAAGGTTTGTGTTTAAATAACAAAGTGTGCAAAATATGTAGTAATGTACGAAAAATAATGGAAGAAGTAATGCACGTCTGAAAGGAAATATTTTCACAGGACAAAACGAAATTAGTTTTATAAAATTACTTGTAAATTATGAAGAACATCCGAGAAATTTTTCGTATGTTGAGACAATGAGTAACGCGATGAGAAAAAGTTTGGCGTCTCAGTTGTTGACTTACTCAGTGATGTCGAGTCGCTCCAATGCTAACTTGAGATTCTTAATGGCGAGTCTCTTGTTGTCGGCGTCTCTACGTAGCCTTTGAAGCCGTTCCTCGGTAGCTTTTCTATCTGCCTCCGTCAAGGGTGGCGCGCCGTTGCGTAGTACCAGGCGGTTGCTCAGTGTATTGCACAACTGCCCCTTTAAGCTGTCAATTAAACAGGGTATTGGCAATCCATTACATACTATTGACAAATGCATATTTAATCAAACAGCTTCACAAAGAGAAATTGCATCTACCCAACACTCAAAACAAGCCTTTGCCTCTCCCATTAATGAAACACGTTATTCCGATACCTTAAATGTACCTTTACTACTTACTGTAATTACACTACAACTACTTTTCTTTACCTTTCATTCTTTTTACATTTTACCTCACTTTCATTAACATTACATCATTCAATATACAATTAAGTGCGCTGGCTATGCAGCAAGGTTAAGCAACGACCGCTGAACATGTATCGATTATTAACTGCAAATAAAATATCTGACATAATTAAATACCCGTATTCCCGATTATAAATTGTCTCACGCGCACACCTCTCAGTTCTCTTATGCTCACAGGATGTTGCAAGTGAGAAAGATCGTGACGTTGCAAATGAGAAAAAAGTAAGAATTGAACTACCGAGACAGTTCACTGACACTATAAATTGAATGATAAACGGAAACGACGTAATTGAAAATCATTACCGACCCTTATCCCTTTATCTGTTTAATTGGTAAGTGGGAGTATAACTCACGTCTGTATAATGTTCTCCTTATCTCGCAGAGCGACGCGAAGAGCGTCGAGTTCCTTGTAGTGATCGCGATTCCGATGACCGGCCGGCGACGTCATGCCCCCGGAAACGCTGCCGCCCTTCTTCCGCCTCGGCGTCGTTGACAGCGAAACTTCGATGCTGGCCATCTGCAAATGTAATTATACTGCACATAGACTCACGTCGACCTTTCCGACGTTTCTCGAAGCCGGATAAACGCATTAGGAAAGGAAGATCGGACGATCGTCTCGTATTTTCGCAGTTCCGGATGAAACCACGATACAGAATAAACAGTACCGGACCCTTCGAGCTACATCCGCTCAAATCTGATATCGATTTCATATCTTCTAGAATACCGTAGGCGCGAGAAGTTTGTTTCTTCGCATTTGAATATGGTAATTGGATAGCATTCGTGCTCAGTTTCCAACTTTGCGATTCCCGTCGTATGCCGGCAGTGAGGAGCCATGCGTGACAGCATCGCGCCGCCAGTGAAAACCAGGCAATCCGACTCGGCCGACTATTAACAAATACCCGTTCAAAGGTTAAAGCTCGTAAAAGAACCGAGGGGTGTAGGGACCCGGCTTATAGAATTATGCAGGTTCTCGTGCCCTTAAGCGGAAAACCATTACGTGTATTACCCGTTTCCGTGATTTTATAAATCATCCCTTTTATATCCGGGAGTAAATCTTCGGATTTAGGAACATCGCTATGCACAGCGTAATTAAATACCATTACTGGATACTTGAAGACCGTCGAAGTATACGGTTGTTGCGTAACTTTTCTTCTCTTAGCTTTCTTCCTTATTTTTCTTTTTTTTTTAAATACATAAAAAATCTTTACTTGGTTTTAGTGGTTTGTTATTTTTAAACTGACACACTTGCTGCTGAGTCTCACTCAAGTAAATATTTTTGCACGCCTTTCTTCGTCAGCAGTCAAAATTTGTTATATATCCGAAAGCAATTTATTTGCGGGGATGTGACGTTTAGCAAAGAAAAAGTACGGAACACGGCGGTCAATAGTGGATTAAACTAAATTACAAAAAGCTCCCTGGAAACTGTTTGAAGCTCTTTTGTTCGCTTTTTTTGCAAAATAACTGTAGTCCGTCATGTAACGTGGTATTAATTACGCGTATAAATTTCCAGCAAATAAAAAGTGTATTGCTGAACTGTCTGGATTAACAAAAGAGGTAATGCATAGTATGCGATTTAATTACAAAAGTTTAAAAAAAGAAAATCGCGTTTCGTTAGAGAGGAAATTCGCTGAATAAATTTAAACTTGCGAAACACATTCCCCGCAGTGCAACAAAAAATGAAATTGTTTAGCATACGTTACAAAAATACCGTTTCAACGTCTTGCCATGTGCAGACACAAAAACACGTCAAGTTATCGCAAAGGCAGCATAAACTGCATGCCACAAAACCCGATATCGATTATTAAGCAAATGAAGTAGGCAACGTAGAGCTCGGCGGAACATCTTCGTCGAGCGTCGCCATATCTCTTGCGCGGCTCGGCCATAATTTAGGAAATCTTTCGACGTTGGAACGTTCCCCTATCTTGATAACGGCCGCGGAGGATGTTCGCCGCGAAGGCGCGCGTCTCAATCTGCCCGTGCGCGTGCTTTTATGCGGGAACGGCATTGCTGGCCGTCGCTCATTGCGCGGGGTGAAAAAGCCAGAACATCGTTCGGGGTTGGCAAATATCCGGTTGCGAATCGGCATTGTTTAAGATCCTGGTCGGTGGTCCCGCGATACGTTTGAAACACGGCTCGATGTGTAGACTCATATCGGATAGCCGAGCGGTCACGGCCATGCGCGCAGCCTCGTCGAGGACAACCGACTCAAGGTCAGAGTCATTCGGCCCGAACCATTACTATCCCTTTCCCTCCCGCTCCCCAACACTTTTCTCTCTTCCCTTACCGCGACTCCCACCGCAGAGAATCATAGAGCTTTGCCGGGGAAGGGGACACGCCGGCGTTTATTGCGCCGTCAATTCGAAAGCGTGTTTTTAATCGAATCGTTCACGCGCATCGCCACGGCGACCAGGCCTTTCGGGAGCCGCGCTCGCGTCGTTCTCAGCGACTCTGCGCTCGTTTCCACGGCTGCTCTCCCTAAAAAAGTATTTCGAACAGTCAGTCGTGTAGATTGAAAAAGGTTTGTAAAGGAAAAGTGCAAGAAGTTTCGTTTGTAACTCTAATCCATCCTGCTGCTTTTGTTTTTACATCGCAGTTTTGGGTTCTTATCTCTCGACCATTATTCGATGTTTGGAAAACCAGGCGCCAAACGTTAACATATTCGCGACCGCTGACGTGAATTCACGTCATTTCAAATTCTATTTCTGGTTAATAATTGTACCATTTCTTACCAACGTGAATGTCGTCTCGAATAAAAATGCTTCTGCAATGTCGCTGAAAGTAAGAGCATTGAGATGGTACAAAGATTACGAGTGTAGTTCAACAGAAACGGGGCTACGAACGCGCATCCCGTGCGCAAAAGGCAAATTACACGACACGCGACCGATAAACGATTCCCTCGCCGGTCGTATTTCTGAAATGCGAACGAGACAGCTTATCATCGGTCGATTCTCGCGGATCCCGATAATCGTTCGGCCCGGCTCCTTACGCGCACCGCGTGTACATAAATTCGCACCGAGGACAAACTCGTTTTCCGTAACGTGCGAGATAACCGCAGGATCGTCGGCGCGCGCCCTCGCGCAGCCTTTACTCCGTGGCGCGGCTCTCCGCGCGTCGGCCGTCCAAGACGCTGCCTCGTGAGATTATCACGTCTGAGATTTACGAGCCTGGCGCGGTTACTGGATAAGGCCCGGCGTTCGGCCAACAGCTCGACGCAATCCCATTATTCTATGCGAACGAGTATACTTACGGCAATCGTACTTCGACTACACTATCGCCGCCTCGCATGAAAATCCCACCGCTCCACGCGAACATCCCACCGCTACGGAGAAACATCCGATCGCAACACGCGAACATCCAGCTTTTTCGAACCTCTCGGCTACCCCACAGGAGCATCGCGCTATACTCCATCGAACATGCCGCCATTCCGCACAAATATCCCGCCACCAAAGTTGCCTGTGTCGCATGACGCTCCGCGGCCATTGTCGCTTATCGTCTCGTAGATTCTCAGCGCGGCTCCTCCGGGCGGTGATCATTACCGGCGTCGCCGCGATTATCTCCACTTGATAAAATTAATTAATTTAATTATCGCAACAGGCGGGTGTCGATTCCGTCCGGTTAATTGATCCTAACGGGTATCGATCGCAGCGTGTAGTTCGTGTCTGGCGCGGAACGAGGCGAATTTCGTTAATGAAAGACAAACTTTTATCAAGCGCGCAAACAGTTTTCAATTACTCCCCGTGGCAATTGAAAGCGCGGCGATCGTTAACGCGATCCGATGGCGACATTTGTTAATGCTCAAACGGCTATTTAATCCGGGCGATGCATCGCCGTAACTCCCGGACAATATTCACCGGCCATTTTCACCTCGGCGCTGCGAACGTCCCGCTGCGAGCATATTCAACTGGAGAACCGCCTCGTACCCGCTGTCCCGGAGCAATCATGTGCGAAACTGCAAATACGCGTTTTGAAACGCGCTCGTGCCTTTTGTTCGCGGAACAATTACGCCGTTGCGAGGGAAATAATTAGAATTACGAAACTCAGCGCCCGGGCCATTGTACGTGATATCGCGACCGTTTTCGTTCTCTCGGATACGGAGCCGCGGATTTCCGGTAATTAACGAAACCGACTCGCAAAAACATCGCGCACGTTTCACGTGTATTAATTAATGTCAGAGGGTGGTTGAGATAAACATCCTGCGTGAAATGTAGTACCGGCTCGTGTTTTTGATAAATTGCGACAAGTGTGTAGAGGGTAATCGGCGTAAAGTATTCGACCCCCCCCCTTTCCCCACACATACACACATTCTTAGTCACGCGTTTATTGACTTGTAACTCTTTTTCCCGGACATCAAGCAGCGGTAATGGCCGCGTAAACTATACACGAGTTCACAGCGCATTTTCCATAAAACCGCCGCTCTGCGCTTCTCATTACAAAGTCAATGCCACCTAACTCGCCCTCCCCATTTATTTATCGTCGACGCGTGTACACGCGCGTTGCATATGCCCGCGTTCGTTGCACCGCCGCCACCAGTGGCCCTCGCTAAGTAGACGCTAAACCGCAATTTGTCTCCGAGAAGCAGCCGCCATCATTCTTATTTTAGGTCTAATTGCTCCCGCTTTCCGGAACGCTTCAAAAATAAATCCCATTTCTTGCGAAAAGGGATTAATTATTCTGACAAATTGTGGCTGGGATTTGCATTTCTCGCGTATTCCAATTTAAATTTCCAGTATAATAATATTCGACATTGTTGGAAATATCGTCGACGACGATGGTAATTATTGGACTTGGTTGAGCAATATTTGCATACGGGAAGTAATATGTTTGTTTAATATTTCCGTTCGAGAGAAACATGCGTCGGCTGATTTTTTTTTTTGGAAGGTGCAAATGTAGCAGCAAAACAGCGGAATGGCCGCGGTTTAACGTCGGGCATCGTTGCACCGGCGTCGAAGCCTCAAAATATCATCTTAACGATATACCCCGGTACCGGGGCCTTTTTGCTCCACCTCGCCTCCGGCAATGTCGTGCCTCGTACCTTTTTCGCCTCTTTTTCATCCTACCCCTCCCCCATTCCCCTGACCGTCCACGGCTCCGGTACCTGCGCAAAAACGCTCCGCCGAAGTCGCTGGCGGAACTGTGGAGTTACAATCCGCGCAACTTAAAAAACGCATAAAGCCGCGCACGATGCACACGGAGGTGAAACTTCTTAAGCACCGCGACGCGGCTCTTCGCAAATCACGACTCCGGACTCCAAAGCCAGGTCGACTCTAGTGTCTCGGAAACAACGGCGGATTCGCGGCAGGAGCGTTACGTGTGTACGTGAATATTTTTGTCGACATGCCTCGGGACGAGAATCGTTAATGTGAACCCAAGTCACGTGGTTTTGACTGTTGCCAATTTGCCAAGGAATCTTTGCAATGGAGTTTCTAATTAACGATTGTAGCAATGGTTACCTTTCTACGGTAAATTCTCCAGTATCGCAAAAAATGAGGTTTCGATATTTTTTAACAAAAGATTATTAATGAAGTATTGTGCTCTACTGCTCTTTTCGAGACAGTAATTAGCTTAATGTTCCGATCTCGTTCCAGCGTAACGACATTTTTCGTCGCGTGGTCGAGAAAAATAAAAGGAAGGCGAAGGTTGTCACCGAAACAAATGAATGGCACAGGTACGCATTTCGCTGAAGGGCAGAGAACATGCAGCGTCTCGTGAGCCAAGGCTGTTCCTTCGGACTGTTCCGCGGAAGATTTCGCCCGTGCGATTTCAATAGCGATGCTTCACGGCGAAAGGTAATTTCGTGCATAGGGAGCATCGTCGCAAGTCTGGTGCGGCGGCGGGAAGATGAGGGAGGATGGTCAGAAGGAGGGGACGACACACTACGCCAAAAGGGCACTGACTCTCGGACCCGCAATCTTGCCGAGCGGATCTGTCCGGCCGTGGTTGGCAACGGGCGTCCAGGGGCGCAGCGGCCGTGATCGAAGGCGGCCGATACTCCGCGTTTTTATCGCCGCGACGCCGAATTTATCACGGTGTAAGCCAGAGGTTCCTTTATTTATGCAAATGCGGGAATAACACGTCAGCGAGGGTTGTTCGCCGCGTCGAAAAAGTTTTAATGGCACGCTCGGCGATGCCGGTCCTCCCGTCGGGCTCGCCGTACTGCAGCTTGGTTCACACATCTGCATATAAATCACTAACCGGACAGCCCCGAAAACCCGGAGGCCGTTGCCAACCGCCAATAACCGCTGTACACCGCCTCGAGTTACCTTTCATGTGGTCGACATTACCCATCCTCGACGGTCGCTTCCGAGAAGCGGAACCTTTCCCCAAAAAATGATATACGCTTTCGAATCGCTTCGACCGTTTCTTCAATTCCGCGAACGACTTACGCTGTACAACCGCGCTGTATACGCAAGCAGAAACCGATCAGGAAGGCGACCCGGCCGATCTCGCGATTTTAAGGGTCCCGTTACGAGCGGCGACTGATGACATGTAATCAACGCGCGGGCCTCGAAATGCATATACCTCTAATTTTACGACGGACGATAAATTTTTATGACCAGTAGTTTCGAGCGCAAATGAATGGCCGTTACAGTGCGGGCGCGACGCTGGATACATGCGTTCGCCGCGGAGCGCGAGCTCACGCGAGATATGTACCTTTCTCACAGTCGCTCCCGCAGCGCGGTGAACGTTTCGCCAGATCCGGCGAATTCAACTGCATTCGGAACGGAAGTGCGCGCTGAATGTCTGTATTTACCTTTGCCTCCAAGGTTTCCAGCTGTGCCATTCTCGGTTCTAATAGTTGCTGCTGTTGTGGCCCAACTCCGGTATGCAATGCGGTCTGGAAAATGAGTGGTGTATCAAAATCTGATTTGAAATGGAGTTGTGATTTTTGTAATATTCAGCAACGGTATCTCCGTAACAAATTTGTTGATTCTTGAAAATGACATTTATACGTTTACGTTACCCGATAGAAAATCTACAAAGTGGACAAGAAAACGTCATAATAATGTTATCTTACAGAAACGTAAGCTTACAGGTATTTATATTATTCGCTGATACGAAAATACGCGTGATGTATCTGTGTGATTATCGTTCGTGGTAAAAAGACAAAGCATGAGAAATGCAAATGTTCTGGGCGTAGGACACTGGGGATTGATTCCCAATGGAAAGTGGACAGCTCGGCAGGCCGCGATGGGACTATCATTACGTCCGCTGCTTCTTGTGAGGTTATCGCAAATAAGAAACCCCAGGACTTGGCGCAGCGTCGTTCACGAGATAATGCGAAGCTATTTGAAACGGCGGGAGTTACGCGGAGACGTAATATTTCGATGCGGCAGTCACGACCCGGCGCAAGACACCCGAGGCTATATGGACGCTGCCACGGGTCTTCTCCTTCTATCCGGACATGAATCTCGCCTGGATATATTCTTCTCTCGGACCGCCTCGTCTCGAGGATCACGATCTCGTGAGCCAGGGACACCGGCGAGCGCTTCGAGCGGGTGTATCGTGACGAGGGAAGCCGATATTTATACGAATTCCAAGACGAGAATAATAACCGCGCCCTTGTCGCATGGAAGAGTACAAGGAAAGGAAATGTAATGGTCGACGGAGCAGTGGAACATCGTAAACGTCTTCATCGCAACTCGCCGTCCATATACGGAAAACGATTAATTGCTTCGTCAATGTCTCATATATCGACTTTGACAAGCAAATCATCGCGCATTTCCACGCGTTACACACGATTAAAGCGAACATCATTGAAATAAATTCGTTCCGCCGCGCCGTCAGGTTTAAATAGCGCGCGCTTTGTCTCGAGGGAGTCGTTACGCTCGGTTCACAATGCTTGTGCTGAGTTCACGCGTTTAATACCGGCACGGCGCAAAAAGCATGAAACGCGGCTCCCGCGGCGATTTTCGTGCGAAGCGTCGGTTAATTGCCGCGGGACGAGAGTAATGCGCGCCTTGTAGTCCTGACAAAAATCAAATACGTGCGCGGGTGGTGTTGCAGGACGTGCGGATCACGTACGAAGACGCAGACGCTCCGAGCACGGATAGCCGTACCGGGGACTAATTGCGTTAGTCGTTAATCGTGTCGCGGCTGAGGTGGGCAGATATTTATTGCTTCGCGGCGGCTTTTTCGAAAAATGACCGCGCGAATGGCTGCTTCGCATATGCGCCTTAGGGTGTCTTCACACCGAATACTTGCAACACCTTGGTTTATTAATGCACCGGCATCCTTCTTGTTCTTTATGGCTGCAATTACCGTTTATTTAATATCGACATGTCTTAATAGCAATAGTAATTGTTAATTTTCTTTATGCGAAGGATCATAATCGAGGGAAATTGAAATGAAGTTTAAAAAATGTTGCTTCTAGATGAATTTTATCAGCGCAGTATAGAAAGTCCTTTATACACCTACACAACCACCAGCAGGTATGCGGGAACGATAGTCAACGAGGATTTTACTTCTTGGCGCAGGTTCGAGCATGCAGCCGCATCGCCGACTTATCCAATGTCGCGGCCGTGCTCCGAGTCTCAGATCGCGGTGCTGAAGGTCAAGGGAATCGTTGGTTCGGTCTCGTTTCACGTGTCACTTTTACCGCCGTTCGAGTAACGCCGTCCTGCGCCACGAACAGAACTTCGGATTATGAAAGCGTAGCGCAATCAAACTTCAATTAATCTTTTGTTTCGCTGTATTTACTGACATTAAACACAAGCGTTTCTTATCGGACATTTTCATTTAATATTTCTTGTATTACAACCACACTACCTTGAAAGTAATTAAGCGCAGTTTCCAAAATAGCAGGGAATAGGGTAATGCAAAATAACTGAACGGAAAATAAAGTAATGAGAAATAAATGACGGAAAATGTGATTAATCGAGGTATCAATTTCCCATTTATTTCCGTCGAAAATAGAATCTGCCACGACACGCCGTTTAGTTACGGCCAATAAATCATTTATTCGACACAACGTAGATTTTTTCGCCGCGCGCGTTCCGCATCCCTCGCCGATCTTCTTATTTTCATTTCCCGGTAAGCGTACTCTGCTTAATTGCTTTCGAAGAGTAGACGCTCGTTTCTGGAGCCGGCTCGCACGTCACGACGCGTCGGGAGGTGTCTGGATACAAGCTATCGCCTTGTGCATTCACCCACCCGAAGCAGACAGACAATTTTTCCCTTGGAAATGAACGCGCCGCACTTCCGCGTGCATCGGCGTCGATCGCGCTCGCCGCCGCATTGTCGGCCACGCGTTGCCTACCAATACACGTTCAGGATTAACAAATACCGAGAAGTCACGCAACAATTAGAAACAGCGATGCATGTTCGGACTAGTCAACACATTTTCCAAACTATTTTATTCGTTGTTGATCAACTGTTTACTACTTTACTTATTGACGAATGGACGAGAACGGAAAAGGAAAAAACGTTACAAAACAAGTATGGTAATACGAATCCAGATTTAACTCGAACGTGCCATTGAATTGGCGACCGTCCCGAATTGACGCTCGGCACGTGAGCTTACGTTCGGAAGAATAATTCAGGACTAACCGCTTTGGCTGATTACCTGAGCGTACAAGGACGTTGGTATAAAGTTTATTACGTTCAGTTAACGGCAATTAGCGATGCGCATTCCTGCGCGCTTCAAGCCTCGTGATGAAAAACGGGCAGCTGGAGCAACGATGCGGCGAAAGGAAAACAATGAAATGTTCCACGGCCGGGATAATGGAAAGGAGAAGAAGCGGTTTGCGTGCTGGGATGAATTTGCAAAAATTGTGTAAAACCGAACGAGTCGCTTGTTGTTGCCGTGAGAATCGCCGGGCGCCCATACGCGTTTCTCACGACGGAGGCCACGCCGGAAGCGCTTCGGGAACACCTGTCGCCAGACTCGGCCCGAATCACGGTGTCGCGAACATAAGTCAAACGAGATGCAGCGGTCGAGCTCGAATCTGAGGGATAATTGAATCTTCATGAAGATCGTTCGCGGTTTCCTTAATCCGCGGCGCTATTTATTTCGCAGCACTCTTCTTTTCATAGCTCTTTTTGCTTCACGGCTCTCTTCAGTCCCCGCTGAAGAAGATCTCCGAGACTTTCGTTGCTTCTTTTTCTTAATCACGGTAATTAATAAGCGCCGGTCAGCGTATACCGAAGACTTTACGATCTTCATGATCAAACAAATCATGAGGCATAAATCAACGTTATTTGTTGTTGCACGACTCGGTGGTTAATATCACGTTCGCGGCAGCCGATGACTCAGGTTCGCTATTTATGGTAATAAAGATAAAGGCGATGCTGTTATTATCATTGCCATGATGAATGAAGCGTCGCGACGGGTACGCGGCGCAGTCCCTTTGCGGCTAATCGGCCCGATTAAAACCAGTTTCACCTCGGCGAAGGTCCTTTCGCGTTCGTTAATCATGCCGAGGGTGGCATCGCCGCGCCCCCCGCCGGAATAACGCAGGTGTGTAATCACCGTCAAAGACGAATACGTTTCTGGAATTAGCCCAGGAAAGCGAGCCGCGAGCGAGACGAGTGTCTCGGAAACCGGGGATTAGCAGGGATAAGTTGCTCGTGCGATACCCATCAAACGCCACCGTACCCGCGAGAAATATCTTCTTCGGTGTAAACCAGCCTTTCCGCCCGTTCCGCAATACACGATACGTAACATTCATTTATCTTGTTCCAACAGAGAAAAATGCCTTGACAAATTGAATCGGGGAATGGTTGTTGCGCCCCGCACCATAACTGATTAATTTCGCATTGTCTTCCAGGCCTTTGTTTCGAGCTGTGATCCTCGAACGGTTCGCACGTCGTGTTCCAACGAGTTTTGAACGCCGTTCTGTGTAATTAGACGGTCTATCGTTAAACCATCTTCCGCGGCACAAATGCGCCGTTCTTAAAACGCGTAATTACGCCCTTCTGACGCGTTTTGACGCGCCGAAGGGAGTTTTATGAAGCGTGACAATCGGCGGTTAACGAGCAGGGGGGACAAGAAATTAAAACCAAGAACACGTATCCGTTTGCACGTCAACGGAATCCTTGGTGAAACGGCTCGCCTTGGAACACCAACCGACTTTTTCGGGTGGAACTTTGAAAGGAATTTTTAAGGAAAATTTAAGGAAATAGAGACGGGGAGAGGGAAGGGGACAGAAGAAGGCGTGAAAAGGGGAACGGAAACAGGGAAGGGAGAGGGAAATGGAACCAGGGTGAGGGATGTAACGTTATTAAAATGACGCTTCGAGTCTCGTGAAAAAAGTGTCGAACACGAAGTACAAAATTGCGATAAAACGTTGTAACGGGAGATTCCGTTGAAAAGATGAAGGAGGGAGGGAAAGCGAATATGCGGCGGGGAATCCCTTGCGGTATGGCAGACTAGACTGTAAAATATTCAATCTCGGTATACATCGGGGACCGTGCACTCACCAACGAGACACTTCGTTGCTGGAGTTTTGAGCCGACGTCCTCCTGCTCGTCGGCGCAGTCAGTCGTATAGAATAACACGCTCTTCTTAGATCCTCTGGAACAGACGCCTAATTCCATTAGGCTCGTATCAATGACAATTACGAAATGACGCATTTGCGAATACGGTCGATACTTCAACGAAGAAAAGTAACGATGCGTATTTGCATATATTCGCTACATATTTGTGTAAATAGACTAAAACCTCTTTATTTTCTGATTCAGTGTATTTCGAAGAACTCGGTATTTCATGATATCCGACCTTTATATTTTGCGAACAGCAAACTCCACTAAACTACGTTGTCACATGATAAAATTGACATATGTGTTTTGTATAGTGGAGGAAGAAAAATAGAAGCACTGTTATAGCGAAATGTTTAACTAAATATTTAACTGTATATTTTACGTATACTTTTGTATTTGTCGTTTAGTTCCGTTACATATTAACACATTCGCCACCGATATTTTTTGTACATTTCTAATCCTGAGTATCGGCGAAAACGATGAAATTCTGAAGCTGGTTGCCACAAGCTTCTATCGTTTAGGCAAACATAAGAAGTATAAAATTTGTTTTGAAATATCAATGTTGCAAATGTTTGTTGTTTAAAATAGATTTTCATAATTTGAATACTTGCAGATAAAATACATAATAATACACCACGTGATGTTATTTCGCTGAGTTTATTTAGCATTATACTGCATCTATTTTAGGTTTACGAAGATGAAAAATAAAATTTAATAGCTCTGTTTAGTGTGATAAATCGAAGAACAATTACTTTTGCATAATGGAGCTGTACAAAATTTGCATATATATGAAGCATCACATTTTCTAACAATTTTGCAGACTACAACGTTTTTGTGGAGACCTTGATTGGATACTATTCTAACGTATAAATATGACCTCTAAATAGCAGGACGTGAATACATATCACCGGCGACCAGGAGTAGAATTTTGAAGTGACGTGAATTCACGTCATAAGTGACCAAGATCAGAATGGTGAAACGACGTGAATTCACGTCAACGTCAACAAGGAACACAATTTTCAAATGACGTGAATTCACTTCGGTGTCCACCGGGAACAGAATTTGGAATGACGTGAATTCACGTCAGCACCAACAAAGATAAAAATTTTCAAATGACGTGAATTCACTTCGGTGTCCACCGGGAACAGAATTTGGAATGACGTGAATTCACGTCAGCACCAACAAAGAAAAATTTTGAAATGACGTGAATTCATTTCGGCGACTACCAGGAACAGAGTTTGGAATAACGTGAATTCACATCAGCGTCAACGAAGAATAGAATTTTGAAATTAAGTGAATTCACGTCAGCGGTTGCGAATGCGTTAAAAACATTGCTCATCGATAAAGAGAAATTAAATTAGACATATGCTATAGTAGTTTACAATTACGGTTTAGAATTTTACCCAACTTCACGAACCTTACGAAGTGAAGAGTTTAGTGTAATTAACATTTCTATAGTCGCACATGGACTTATCAAATTTGCGTTTTCCAAAATGTCACGTGTTTTCTATTAAACAAAGATAAACGTTTCAGCCAAACGTGCGTTTTACGTTTCGATTTGCGGAACCCTTAAACCTTCCATTGACTGTAACATCTGCGTAATCATATTCCTAGTCCGCATAAACGTTTATACCTGAATGCCTTCCCATTCCGATTGAATGGAGGATGATTGGCAAACACGGGCAAGACCGCGGAACTCTGGCTCACTTTCATAACGGCGAGTGTATCGCCTCTTCCTCCGTACCCACTTCTCACATTGATATCTGGAAAACGAAATAAAAAATATGTTTACATTCTCCGGCTGTAAAGCAGGAAGACGTTTCACCATCGCTCTCTCCTCATTTTTCCGATCGATCATACTTTTATCCCAACCTAACCTTTCCATCCGACACGTATCGCCAATGGCATATAAATTATTACCAGCGAATGTGAATACAATTTAATTGCACTCTGAACGCGTGCAATTTGCACGAGTTATTTGTCAAGAATGTAAATAACAGGGATACGCGTGTTAACTTTTTCTCGCGAAGGTATTTTCCCGGGGGCCGCCTGAATGTGGCGGGGCGTTCTTTAAATAAATCGAGCATCACACGCGTGTTTGCACAGGCGAATGGCCGTGATGCGGGTTACGCGTCGAGCGGACTTCGCCAAAAGAGCCATTGATCCTTTCATTCATGCAACGCGCTCGTAACCCAGGCGCCGTCCATGTCTGCCGTGCCCACTCGCGTGAATTGTCATCCGCGTGATCGACGGTAATATATGTAACGTATTAAGCAAGCTTTATAGACAATAGTCACCCGATCTGCATAAATTATGCGCGAGAAAGTTCATACCACCGCCCACGCACCGGATGCGCACGCATCTCGCCGCCGCTGTAATAAACATTTTTCCATCCGCACTTTTCGAATATCCCGTATCTTCTCGTAACGCAAACGCCAAATGTTAACGGGTGTCATAAAATTCCATGGAAACAACGTCGCGCGGTTCCGGATTTGCACAGTCGAGTTTTCCCCGGTTGAAAAAACCGCGGCGGTTACCGCGGTGTCACCGCTTCTTATTTCGCCATAAAAGAACGTTCGACGAATCAAATGCGCGGGTATTCGCGCGTCGGCCGATGAAAGAAGATCATTTTTGCCGAATTTATTTTTCCAAAGGGGTTAAACGCTGATTGAAACTGGATGTGAAGTGCGATGGGAAAGACGAGCGTGATGAAAATCCGCGTAATCGAAATCACTGTTATTTTCCGAGACGCTTCAAAGAGCGCGGAATCTTAAATACAGGTCGATTATTGATTTATTATTGAACTCGAACAATCTGGCGAAGACAAAATCCAATCTCCTTTTTAAATTGAATTTGATCAACTCTCGTCGGATTGACGTTTTAGTCATGGAACGCGGAAGATTGGCAAAAATCAATTTCCCGTTCGCTGGATTAAGCGGCTCTCCTAATAAAAGCTCCTGACTAGCCCCGTCAGTATCACAATAAGATAATGAAACATTCCTCCTAGGGATTTATCGCTCCGGCGACGAAAGATTAGGAACGGGATCATTTTCGCAGCCGCGCGAGATAAGAGCTACGCCGGTTTATTTTGATATTCGTAAATAAAGCTTCGAAACACGCGATATTCTCGTTTGAGTCACCGTGGGCGTGTGAAAACGTTTTTTCGTGTCGTTTTCAAGGCGCGGCATCGACGCCGACGAAATACCCGTGTTTCGACGGTACAATTCGCGTTCCGTTTTGCGAAGCGACTGGATTTGCCGTGTTTCGTATTCCAGCCGGTTCCGAGTCAAGGAACGCAGCCCTCGGCGGAACCAGCCTTGACTTTTACATAATAAATAGGCGCACGGCTACGCTCGAGGGGTCACACATGCGTAGACAACCGGTAAAGGCCGTACGTTACGCGGTGACTGACTGGGGTAAACGCGTGCACCTATATCGAACCGGTGCAACGCAACAGTAACGCTGCAGCTGTCCGATGTTATTCAGTCGTGTACTGCCCCCGTCAGACACAATGCTTCACTGACAACCCGGATTACAGCGCAGCCAAGTGATTCACGCGAGGAGGAAAACTCTCGGGAGGAGGGCAACGACCACGTAGGAAAGACCGACGTTACAGTCGCCGCGACTGGAACCCGCGCTCGCCCTGGCAAGTAACGGCTTCGTGAGTGTCGTTTTCTCATTTGTTGCGTTACACCGGAGGTGAACGTGGGCATATTAAAAAATGACGAGGTTGATTAATCGGGAATGATGCAGCGCGGTATCTTTGGCGAACTCAATCTTCATCGCGCTACGCGGGACGATAC
>JABFPT010001688.1:12473-23142 GCA_022817245.1 Nixonia krombeini | reverse complement strand
AACACCTTTCCCCCGCCACGCGTAGCCCACCAGGATTTCCTTAATGCCATTGGAAAGTACCCCCTCCCTTCCTGCCCGCGGAAAAATAGAACGAGGGGGGAGGGGCCCGGGGGGAGGGAACGGAGCGAGGGGTAGGTAATGGCCAGCTAGGCAAAAACAACCTTTGGCCCATAGAACAAAGGCTGGGCATTAATGTAAGGTTATTAGAACTCTGAAGGCTCCCCCGCCCCTGGAACACCCCCCCCCCGTTCCCGTTCCCTTCAGCCCTGTCGCGCTTCCATCCGTTTTCTACCTCGCTCTCCCGCTACTTCACGCCCTCTTTCTCGCGCATCGTCGCGGGCTAGACACTTGCCCTCGCCGTAACATCTTCTCGTGTGGAAGAATTCCTCCCCTTGCGCGCGCGGCCTCGGTTTCTCTCGCGCGCGCAAACGCCCCCTTCGTAAGCTGAAATTGCGACATTCCGGCGTGAAACGCCGAAACTATTTGACTCCGTAATTTGTGATTGTAGTTTATCGCGCGAATGGACCGACGCTTTTGGCACCGCCGTTCTCTCTCTCTCTCTCCCTCCTTCTCTCTCTCGCAACTTTCCGAAATCTATTTAACGCCGGATGTCTTCTTCGGTCTCGCCCTCGTGTACCGCCCGAGAAGATGCATTGTCAATTTGTTTATTGGTCACAACGGTAAACACGTATTCGCGTAATTGGCGAAATCCGTGGAGCGTAGGCGGGATTAAAAGCAAGACATCGGGAGAATAAGATTCGAGAAGGAGAGTAAGGGGCCACAGGGGAGGGGGGGGGTAAGGCAGAGAGAAGTGTGTATCTAGGATGGAAAATAATCTCGAGGAAATTTCAATCAGGAAAATGCGTTACATATTCATATCTCCCGCCCGTGCCGTACCGCGGATCATAAATAAAATTAGCTATAGCCGACGGATTGTAGAGAGACTCTTTCTCTCTCTTTCTCTTCGCGCCTACATCTACTTTCTCGTTTCGAGAAAGGGGGTGTGAAGGGGTACAGGGAAACAGACGGGGAGAGAAAGAATAACGAAGCCGAGTGTTGTAAGCGCAGGAGAGTGTCCGGGATGCGGATTTACACGCGTCTTACGATAACAACGGGGCGAAAATATTTTTACGGGCGTTCTTGAATTAAGGTAAAACGCTGCCGGAAGAGAGACAGCCGCGGTGGCTGTCGGTAAATCCTTGGCGGAATTCCAGTTCACTCGCGTCCAGGGAGGGGCGAGATTAGACAAAACGGTGAAAAGTTCCGGGCGGGATTCGGTGGTGTAGCGATAAACAAACGCGGTTAATCGAGTCCAATAATCGAGTCGTAAACGGCGGGAGAGTTGCCGCGGCGCGCATGGCCGACTCTCTTTATCTCCGAAGATCGTGAGAGAGCCGCGAGCTCTTTCCAGCAGACTGGTAGTTAAAAGTTACAAGACGATTCGTTGAGTAATTCCAGACCGTTTCTAGACGGTGGCAGATTGCAATCGTGAACGCCGTGATAATTGTCGCGCGATTCTCCCGCGTAATGACAATTTTCATCGTGTCGTCACACGACCGTTCGTTCGCCCGGGCGCCGCTGCCGGATAATTGCCCCATCGCCTTTCAAGACATCGTCATCGGGAGCTGCCACGAGCGCCCGCTACGTGTGGCCGCCGCGTTGCTTCCAACCGCCGCGACAACCAGTCATTTCGCTCTGTTCGGAAGATAAACTTCTTTATTGCGAAGCACGCCCGAAATGACAAGGAGATGCTGATTTTTGCAATCGCCTTCATCTCGCTCCTTTTGCGCAACGAGCAGCCGCGTTAGTCACGGCAACTAATGCGGGATGATACATTCCGCCGCGGTTTCCGGGGCGGGGAGGTGGTTCAATCACGAAACTAGTCTCGGTGACATTTTTCCTGCTTCCGTCCCTCTTCTGGTAACAGACAAAGACGCGGGTTGCCATTGCACCTTCTCTGTGATAAACAATAAATAATTCTTAAGGCAGCCGCCTATACATCACCGTGTCATTTCGCGAACGCGATACAGTTCCGTCGCGGAACGAAGCGCGGCGAAATTTATCGATGCTAATTTTCCAACGTGCGGTTTCCAGCAGTGCGGGAAAGAATTGTATCCCACCCCCTTCTTACATCGCCGCGCACTGTTTTACAAGTTGGCCGATATAACTTTCTTATCTTTCTTTCTCCCCTGGATTCCGCCCATCATCCCCTCTCTCTCGCTCTTCACCGCGTATTTATATCGCACGCGAAGCGTTCGTGTCGCGTTTTATTTATCACGCTTTTCGATTAACAGTGAAACAAGCCTTTGTCTATTTCGAGAAAATGCCCGATCATAGCGTATTTGATAAACGCAGCGGCAATTGCACAAAGTTGCACAACAGTTGGAAGCGCGGTTAGCTTCAGCGGTGGCGGCGTATTTTATTATTACCAAGCCATTTTGCTGCACAATCGTCATTAACGCTCGGTCGTAATTAAATACGAGACAGCGGCGGTTTCGTCCGCAATTGTGCTGAATTTAGCAATATTTAATTTGCGTTTACCGAAGTTGAGCCTGTGCACTTATTATTTCGTTTCGTTACACGCGGTCCCTCGCCGTGCTATTCACAGCACAGCCGGGCCAACTTCGCGATTGCGTTTCCATTCTTGCGGCGATAATACGCGGAACGTGTGCAGCACCTCGCAATTTGTAATTCGCAATATCACAATCGCGGCCCAGCTATTTCGTTCGAGATGCCGAGAATAAGCAACGTGACGCTGTACGGCTGCGAGCGTTGACAAATGTAACCTGTCACTTGCAAAATACATTTTTCATTATCGCACGCGGGAAACGTTTCTCGAATGCATTTTTGGCTTTTCATTCAATTACGCCGCGGCTGAAGCGCGATTTTGTTGATTTAACAAAATAACGCCGCTCCTTTCCCCGCCGCGAGATAATCAAGCGGAGCAGAAGCTATTTTCGTATCGCTGCACATCGGACTGTCTGTCCTACTATTCCTTTACGCGTTTGTTGATCCCGATAAAAATGTCGTTCGCCGTGAAACATTCCCCGATAACAATTTCCCTTGAACAAACAATCGGACGATCGATACCGACGATTGTTTTGTTTAACTGCATCACTCCCCGACCGGCAACCCTTCGATAACAATTCTTGAATTGGCGTGCCGCGGTAGAAATCTTCGTTGTTCGCCGGTGAATTCCAATGCTTGTGATGGGAGATGAGAAACGGGACGTATCGCTGATCTGTTTTTGCAAGGCGGCGTTGGTAGTCGCGAAACGGGGCGTAGAGTGGCAGGTCGGCGAAAACCTATTAGACTGCAGTCAATAAACAAAGGAGCGTTTTGGGTGTTATAATATTGATTAATGGGAGGTTAAGGAAGCGTGGCGGCGTTTAGTCAAAGTTCTCTCCAAGGTTCGCTCTTTCCTCGATACCCTCGGAGGTTCGCTCCCTCTCCCCCACGCCACTCTCCCCCCGTGTCCGGATGTACGTTCTCGCGTTGGAAGGTTCGGTGTGTACTGAGCGATTATCGAATTTCCTCCTCGTAACAATGAGGTCCTATTAACTCCCGCCCTTGCCTTTAGCACACCCGATACAGAGGCGCTTTTGTGTATTGTTAAGTCTATCCGCATTGAGCGATCCATAATGCGGAGTTACTTTTCGCGATAAATCGTGCCAAATTGCTTCTCGGTCTTAAGAACGAATTTACCTGCTGGCCATTGTTTATCGGAGCCGATAAATCACGCCGTTGCCTCTTCCCGCTATTGACGTACGCCTCTCCGAGTTCATCAGCTCGGATAACCCCGAAAATCAGGGGACCGATACTGCGGCTGTACGAGATCAGCAGCGGCGTCCTGGTACGACGGTACGTGCGATTTGCGCATACTTACGATGCTCCAATTTCTTCGTTTGCATGCTCTAAAAAAAGAAACGGCCACCCTTTTATGTCTCGAGACGTCCAACTATTTTTCGCGAGCCTTATACAACAGGGCACACACTTAGCAACGCTGCTCCAGAATTCTAGGCACTAGGCGACACAAGATCCCGGCGGTTCTCTCGCTCAGGTGGGCTACTCTTTCATTTTCTTCTCTGCGACATCTTGTTTGCCGCGACCGTCTCATCTTCAGAAAGACCAATTAGTTGTAGTTTCCTTCGAGGAACTCGTCATTATTCATGCCGTTTGTTGTATCCACCGACGTGCTCGTTCGCCACGGCTCGGTCAGGTGATTCCTTCCCCGCCGATGGTTCGAACACACGACGAATTTTCCGGGATTGACGCGCCACCGCGCGTGGGAATTCACCGATACGCGCGAGAGACCAGCGTTCGCCGCGTGCATGGCAGTGGCGTTGTCGAGGGTCGGTACCAATATTGCATCCGGAGAAGCGGCTGTCTCGATCTCGAGCGGTGGCTGCGTGACGACTTCGTCACGCTGTATTGAAGAGTCTCATTAGGCTTGTTTGTTATTGTTCGCGCGGTACTACAGCGCGGAAAAGTGTGCGATACGAGAGGGCGCCCCGAGGTGTCAGGTTGATTCCACTGATTCTTGCACCTCGACTTGTCATCCAACCCTTCCCCCGCCCCCTGCCGAGTGTACTGCTGTGACACTGACTACTCACGGCCACTTGTCCTCATTTTTGGTTTCCTTTTAAGCAAGTCTCTCACAATACGCAAAAGCTTGTTAAGTGAAAGCATGCTTAAGCTGAAACACCGCCAGTCGCCGTTGCAGTGTATCGCATGCCTCGACGTGGGTGTTCGCGAGGCAGAAAAGGAAATAATAATGAATCTTGTGGCGGAGATGAGGAATCCGCGAGGATGCCAGCATCGGATCGACCGATCGAGCTTAATCGCGCGTCGCTCTTTGTCACGAGCAGAGAACAGTCCGGAATTATTCTCATGGGGAGGGGGATGGACAAAAAAATGAAGACATTTCTGGGGCAAAAGTCACCGCGGAATTGTTCACGGCGTTCGCTCAGAGCGGAACAAGGAAACGAAAAGATGCTGTCTCGCGATACAGCGGAATCTTAGTGGGGAGCTGATGAACAGAGGTGGGATACGTGAGGGTGGCGGGAGGGGAGGGGGAAGGGGTCTTCTTCATTTGCCACGGCTAATGGTTCGGGCCAAGCAAGACGGTTATTATGCGAAAGCACAAAAGCGATACCTTCGCAATTAAGAAATACGTATACATGTAAACCGTGACTTCTTTGTTTGCACAAAGCAGTCCGAGGGTCACGGAGTCTTTATCCATCTACTTGTTCCCTCGGTTCGTCCGTGTTGTTCCATACACCGTTTAACGTGCACGGGCTGATGGCTCGTTAATTCTAAAAGAATAGGTAATCGCACAACTGCGACTTCATCTTCTGAAAAACAAAGGCAAACTCTTCAGCGACATGCCCCGAGCTGGATACGGTTCAAGCCTAGTAACGTCTATTGAAATGGTTACCAATTCGCTTGGTCTTGCGAAATTCCATTAGAACCTGCATATCTTCATTTTCTGACAATTTGTTCATCTGTAATGGAGGTTATTGGTATACGCTTTGCGTTAACCTTAGCCCGATGAAACTTTCGCTTTGAAAGTGCAGACATCTTTCAACTTCCAAAGGTTGTCCTACTTCCGAAAAATGTCATCGCTTTTTGTCAACTATTCCGCTCGCCGACATGTAACTGTACGCTCGTTGAAATCAGTTGATTTGAAATTCGGGGGGATTGGAGAAATCTTCGAAGATGCCGGCAACTTCCAGTGAAAATCAACAAATCAACTTCAAGTATGGGAAAGAGAATCCCCCGCGACAATGATGGAAGGATCCACGTTAGAATTCGAGAGATATCTCGAGTGCATTTACGGAAGGAAGCGTAGCTACTTCTGATCTGCCAGCGACAGACAGTCTGCTTGACGCGTCACTGTTTCGGAGCCGCCTAGAATTCGCCTCCTCCCGCCCCTCGCCCGATTCCACTCGCAGCTACGGCTCTCTGTCGCTCCGCTAGAAAAGCCGCGCGTCGCTTCGAGCTCGAAGGGGCTGAGCCGAGGTGAGTTGAAGAAGGGACGCCGAGGAATATGAAACAATCGCTTCATTGGAAAGTCAAGAATCTCTCGAGCCCGTCGGCGTTTGACTTGCCATTAGGAGCGTAAGTTTTAATTGTACCTGCCCTCTCTCTCTTGTTTCTCCCCCTCCCCTCCCGCCGTCCCCTCTTCCTCCTGTATCTCCCATCCACTGCAGCAGCGAGTCTCAGGTGAAGTGTATCGCCAACCATCCCCGTATGTGCCCTCGCCTGTGCCTACCCCGTGCCCTTTAGCGATGTCTCATTAGTTGCAGCGGCACTGCAACGGATGAGTGCTCCCTCTTACTTCTCTCGCCTCGCGCGCCCCCTCGCGCCAACTCAGGCCACTACTCCGTCACTCGACAGTCACCTCCTTATCCGCGGCCACTTACTACTCAGACTCTACCCCGCGTCAAGGGCGCTGAAGACCGAAAAAGTCTATCACTCGTTGCGCAAAAACACCACAGTCGCGAGACGCACTTCATTCCTCGCCTTTCCGCCTTCGCGAGGGATGAATTACGGCTAGGGAAAGGGGAGGGGGAGGTGAAAGAAAGGGAGGAAGGACGATCATTGAAATTGCCGGGATAAATCGAGTGTCTACGGTTCGCGAGCGTTGCGCGCGAGCTAAGACCGCGCGGGCGTGCTGTGGCAGCGGGAGCGACTTCGATACACAACCCGGTGGGGACAGGAGCGGCTAGATAGACGCTCCCGGCGCGGCTTGATTATTTTCCGCTAGCTCGTTCATTCAGGTGGAGCGTGCGAGGCACAACGGAGGTTCAATTGGAAACAGCAATCACTGCTAGCCTGTATTTTGTTCTCTTCTGCCGGAGCGGCGAACTCCAATAATAAGCTTTCTCCTATATTGCCTCTTCAGCCACCCCTCGCCCGTCCACCCGCCAAATCCCCCGCCGAATCCCCCGCCGACCGCCTTCGTCCCCGGCTTCCTTCCAGTTTCCAACGTTTCGTCTCTCGACGTTACTCCGACGCTTCTCTTTCCTCCTCGCCTCAACCCCATCTCCGTCCCGGAATTCGACGATCCCAGTCAGGTTGATTCTCCAGACACACCTTATCTATATTCCGTTGTTGCCGAAACGCCGCGTCGCTACGGCGAAAATAGCCGAGAGCTGAGCGGGCGAGTGGGTGGAAAATTGTCGGCAACGGTGGCCCTTTTTCGTTATACGGGAGATTTTCGGCGATTGATCGGCGTATTGTCGGTAATTGCGGCGTGCGGTGATTAATCGGAGCAAGGGGTGGCCGGGGGGTGGAAAGGAGCGAAGTTTTCCAGTGCAGGCGTATCAACGGCGATGCAATTACACGAGTGCCGACTGTAACCCTTCCACACTGTTAACGGCACATAAATACGTCGATTCAATTCCGTTTCAGCAGGGAAATGCCCCGCGCCAACCCCGCAGTCCAGCAGTGTGTGTACTCGCCCTTCTATAAAAATTTATCGACTGGCAAATTGTTTCGCGTGCGGTGCTCCGGTTCGCAGCGTTCCTCGTATACAAATAACAAACACGCAGGTTCTACGCTCGATAGCCGCCACCCCACGCGACAGTTTAGGAAGGTGAGGAGATGAAACGGGGGCTGGAATCCCGGAAAAAGTGACCACTCCGATCCCGGGTCTGCCTGGCGCGGCGTTAATTAACAAAAAGTCATTAAACTTTCTGCGAGGATCGTCACGAGGCAGCGGATCGGAATGTTCTCCGCGGGCGTCGGCTTACCTGTTTCGCCTTTCCATTTTGTCTTTCTCAACTTCCGGCGACGACCAAGGACACCGGGTTTATATGCATCGGTTGGGAAAAAGACAGGACCTCCCCCAACCCCCGATGAAATAATTTCTCGCGATCACTCGTGTGGAATTGCAAATACGCGTTAATAAGAAATGGCGGTGCCATTCGGAATCAAAAATAGCGCCAGTATCCCTACCAGACATGCATCGTTGCCGGCGTATCGATACACCGATCAACGAGCCTTGGTAACAGAACCATAACACGACAAGGCGATAATGACGAGAGCGTGGTCGATAAACTTTATCGAGTGAACGCATGAATATGGAACTTGAATTTCCAGGCTGAAACGGCCTGTCGTATAATCCGAGCCGGCGACTGGGAAAATTCACGGCTGGGAACGATCGTTACGGCTTTCGAACGAAATTTCTCCTATTCTTCAACTTATTGAAATAGCGTATTTTCCCTGGTGCAAAACAGAATGCGAAGGGGAAACGCCGTTTTCCTCCTTAAGACCGGAAGAATTATGGAACCGATAATGACGCACTTTTCGCATCTCCTCCTCTCCCGTGATCCATTTCGACCGCAACTCGAAACGTTCACTGATTTCGTGTTTAGCCGTAAAATAAATTTTCCGCGACATCCGAACGCGCTTCGACCCGAGGAAAATAGTCTCAAGCGTATTCCACCCTCCTCGCCAGCGAATGAGTAAGGGTCGACTGATACTTGCGATTCCACCGGCGCCGTTTACCGAGCGGCAAAATTTGGAACCAGAAGTAATCGAATTTGTTGGCGTCGTTTAATGAGAGCCGCACAATAGTTGTCTGTATAATTGGTACACACCCTCGCTCGTCTCGAACGCCACACGGCCAACAGTCCGTTCAACTATTTGGCTCGAATTCCCTGCTCTCGCTTCAGGGGTTCTCGGCCTTACATACCGCCAATAAAGTCATCAATTCTTTCTTCTCTTTTCCTGCCATTTTCACATTCAAACATGTAATTGAGTCAATCGGCTGGAAAATCAGTACTAGAATTTTCCACCGGTCGAAGCGATTCCACTTTTTTTCGACCATACTTTGTTAGATTGGCAAGCAACGTGCGATTTGCCAAAACGGAGTAACGACCTCATTTTTCGAGAGAAAAAAGGGTTAGAGCGTGTTTGGAATTGGAGGGTAACGGGGAAATGACTGATGCGACATCGGAGCAGTCGAGAACCCCTATTTCGGCTATTTACCGATACAGTGACTCAATGTTCCATGAAATCACGAGTTCCACGTCATAACATTTTAAGAGTGTGTACGCCAGTTTCCATACCCCCTTCCCCTTGCTGTTTCGCCCATAGTGTCTGTCCCTCATAGGTTACTGTTGTTGCCCGAAGTGCATAGGTGTCGTGTGAAGCGGCGTTTGTACGACGGTTTTACAGGCGCGAATCTACATTTGCCAGAGCTCTGCCCTCTTGGATAGGCTTTAATCGTTAGTCCCCTCATCAACGAAACGCTCCTCTACAAGTCGTTTAATTGCCGTGTGTTTAGGTACGCCGCGCGCGCTTTGGCTCTTTATTCGCCCGCTTTTTCGAAATGTTCACGACTCTCGCCTTTCGGCCGCGCCGCACCGAATTAAAACCGCGTCAATTATAAAGCGGTCACGGGGCGACGAGCGCCATTGGGCACGATTTCCCCTAATCGTCGGCCCGTGGTTTTCAATTTTTTCCGTCCTCGGGAAATTAACGATCATCCGATATTGTCATTTTTCAATAATCAGCGAATTGCGAATGTTACGTTTTTTGTATTAAAAAAAAAAAAGAAAACCGCACCCTCTTCTTCTGCTTCGTTGCACCGTGGACGAGCAAATGACGAACGGACACCGACGGAATTCCTTCGGCAGAAAACTTTCCTCGGTGTAATTGAATTCGCGCGCGAGTTTAGCAGAAAAATGCCGCGTCGAAATCTGGCTCGTCATTCCGTCTTCGTCATCGCTGTCACTGCACCCGCCGCAACCCACAACCGTGGTTATAAATTAATATTACTATAAATTAAAATGTACTATGCAAGTTTGCCGCGACTTCTTCCCATCCAACGCCGCCAACTTTCGTGGTGATATAATATAAAAGCATGTAACAGCGGCAGTGTGTATACACGAGTACAGAGGTGTGGGACAGTCGTCGTTGCGGCCTCGCGTAGCCGATAGAGGCGCCGTTGTAGGTGAGAAGAGGGTTGCGCTGTTGCAAGGTGCCGCTTGTTAAGAAAGGGGTGGTGCAGGGCGGCGTGGGTGTAAGGAGGGAGGACGGGGAGAGCCGAAAGTGAGATGTACGTAGCACCGACGAATGCCGCGGTATCTACCTACCATACCTAATGGCGGAGTTCTCTCGTAAACTCTTAGGAAACTTTGCAGACAAATACAGAAATATTTTGCAATGGAAACACGTCTCGCAGGAATTAAATATTCCGCCAGGCAGCGGGGGTTTTGCCGCCGCGAACACCGCCCTGGGAACGAGGTCTTTTCAATTCTTCACCCTCCGCCTCTTGCCCAGCGAAACAACGGGGCCGATTTTTCGTACCGATCTTCGCCACGGTGCCATTTTCGATCCTACGCCGCGGGACGAATTGCAGCCGTCAACGGGATCGCAACCCCTTCCTCGGTCCGCCACGAGAGGTCCTCGAGGACTTGCCAAGTAGTCGGTCCTCGGGCTCGTCTCCGAGCGCGAACGAGCCGAACGTACGATGTTCGCAAGTGCCTCGTTCCTCGAATTTAATACGACTGGTCGAAGTTGTTAAATTGACAGCGCCGCAAGCGTAACGGTCATACCATTTTCTTGTGCACGACGTCGAATTTCGAGCTTTTCATTGTAATGGTACGCCGATATTTATGGCCGTTATATTTGTCGCGTGTCGCGCGTTAAATGTTCA
>JABFPT010001686.1:11676-23164 GCA_022817245.1 Nixonia krombeini | reverse complement strand
ACAGTTAGTAAATGAAAGTGTAATCGAAGACAAAGAAGATTCGGCAATGCGTCGAAATAACTTGTATGTATTTGTAGCTCAATACTTTGAACACCAGTCACCGTAATAGTTTTCGAGTAATAATATCTTGATGGAAGCAACGGTACAGAACGGAACCTGGCCGCCCTACATATTAACCATAAACTCCGCCGCATTCTCGACAGGCGGAAAACTCAAAGCGCCGTGCAAGTTCGAAATTGCCTCGGGAATGACACGATAGCATCGAAGCGATTGACCGCTCTCCGATAAGACGACCCCACGTTGATATTCGCAAAACATTCTTGCGAAACTAATAGCGTTACAAAGTTGGAATGACACTTTTTGCTTTTCTCACGTTCGCTTCGCTCGTATTAGGCAAGGAAAGATATTGCGTTGGAGACATCTGTGGTTAACGCAGCATCTAGGTCTATTGTTCTGGCATATACTTCACATTTAGAGCAAACAACAGGACTCGCACTATTCTAAGTAATTAATTAATTTCACACATTCTTCGAAATGAACGGGTTGAATAGTTTATGAAGTGGAAGATTCTTATCCCAGCTTTTCTTAAACGATTTTAATGACAGATAACACGAACATTAGTTACATCGCAATTAGCAAGTTTTCATTATTTAAGCAGGTAATTTACGCGTTCAGTTCGCGCCATCGTGTTTAAAAAGCTTTAGACCAGATTTATTTTTATTTTCAAAAGTTAGTTTTATGAAAGTCTTTGCAGTGAAAGTAGTATATATGTATATATTTTTTTACTCATTTAATTATTACAAAACATTTTAAAATAGATGTCAATATAAAATGCTATCAGAGTAGCTATAATGTGTCAATGTAATGTTAATCGAGAAAAGTTCAACTTAAGTTTGCCTCATTTTTCACAATTAAAAGTGGACAATTGTGACAAAAAAATAAATAGCATCCGGGTGTCTTTTGTGTTTAAAAGCAATAAAGTTCCACAACTATAGTTGATTTCAACGCTTTGAAGATTTAATTTCGTTAATCATCTTTACATTACTTATACATTTTTGTTTTCATAGAAGAAATAAAAATATTGAAATGAACTTTGCGATACTTTAATGACACTAATTTTCATAACTGAACATTAGATTACTGCATGTAAATCAGAGACTGTTCTTTGAGAAAGGAAATATTGTTTTTTGACTACAAATTGTATATTGTTTTTATCAGTAACTAATAAAGTCGCACATAATGTACAATGCAATACCGTATAATGTTTAAAATCAAATTTATCAGGAAGACAGGCATCTATTACGCAAGCGGGAGCGCGATACCGAAGCTGAACGATCTTCTATACTTTTGACCTAAACGGTGAAAATTGATAATACAAAAATGTCAAGCTTATCGTTCAATCGATAAATTAACTAAATGAAGGTAATAACGTCGATTTTTTTTCAATGTTAGCCATAAATGTAAATAAAAGTTTTTCATTCTTGTTTGTATAATTTGTAAGATGAATGTGTGCATTTAACAAGAGAGATAATATAAGAAAATTAATAACATTTTTAATGCAAAATATTCCGAAGATATTTAACAACATTCTCTTGAGAGTATAAAAATACTTATTTGCAATTTCTGTGCAGGAATGCTTTAATTAATCCGTAAGTACGTACTTTCCATTGTTAAAAGTTGTATTATTAAAGATATAACAAGTTCTTGTTCTTCAGAGAAGTGTTATGTGGTTGGTTATATCAAGATTTATCGGGTTATTGGGAATATTCTTACTTTAGTTAGATACATTCAATATTGTGCTATAGACTGATAGAAAATGAAGATAGAACGACATTGCGTCACTAAGTTAATTAATCAAATGTAATCTTCTTTACTATGGTAGTTTAGACTGAGAGTTGAAAAGGGGTAGCTTTATCGTCAAAATGACATGAAAAACGCGAAGCAGATGACTATTAATAAATTTTTTTTTATAATTGCGGTAAATGATTTTAATAAAGCGAGCATTAATTTAAATGTAGCCGATAAATTTCAATACAAACAATGGACGGCCTTGATTGATTACTGGACCACACTCCACCTCCGTGAGAGGTACGTTTTTTTCGAAAATAAAAAGAAATAGTTAAAGTTCTGGGTAGTTCAACAAAAGTTCTAAAGTTCCTGACCGGCTTTAGTGAAAGTTCCGTGAAAGAAACATGAAAAAATCAAAAAATTGTTTGAGGGTGCTAGTTTCTTTTATGAATTTTTTCAATGTAACTTAAATATAAAAAGTTACATTGATTTTTATAACCCCAATTTTTCAACTTTGCCGCTTACTTTTGAATAATTCGCCGAAACTCTTTCTAAAACAATTCGAAAATTCTATAACTATAACAGTTATATTCAGATATCTTTGTAAAAATTCATTTTTACAAAAAAAGTGCTGCAGGGTGAATCGCATTAATATCATTAATTCTACATTACGATAATTTGTGACTCAATTGAAAATCATCCAGGTTATCATAACCGATCTCAAGGAAGTTTAAAAAAAAAACAAAAAAGAAATAGTTATGTTTGCATTTCGAATACAATGCAATCTCGGCACGTTGGCATTTGCGTCACGGGTTACTATCAATTTGCCGTCTCCTTAATTTGGACCGACAACTTCGAGCCGCGCTCGTCGCGACTCGTTAAATTATCCACTTGTGCGATTCCCGTAATGACTCGTGCACGAGTGTTCGTTGCGAATCCGATGAGGTAACGAATATCGTTGCATCAGACAACTCCTTCTCTAATGATTTTCTCACAAATACATGTTTTCAAAAAAAAAAATACATCCGCGGTAACAATTAACCAAACGTTGCCCCCTTTTTAGCTTTCTATTCATCGGCCCACCCGATTTGGAAACAATGATCCAGTTCCCCCGGCTCTCTTTATTTTATACTAGAACGAAGTTTTGCGCGAGAAATGCAATTACAAGTCAAAATAACGAGATTTTAATTTTGTCCGAGACTTTTTTGTGTTACGTTATGTAACAAAGCGGTGCAATATCCTTCCTATGTACGAGTGTTGCTTGATTACGTTGATTGTCTACGTTTTTTAGACCGCGCGAATGTATAGACCAGAAACGAAATTCCCTTCACAGAGAATGAAACTGATACTCACTCACCGCGTCAACAAGAAGTCGGAGAACTGCGTTTTCAAAAACTTTGCCGCCAATGGTAATTTTATTTTTAAAAATGACATTGCCCTTTTATTATCGTTTCAACATAACCTCTATGAATTTTGTCGTCATCTAACCGTTTATCTTCACCGATTTCCCGTCAGGGTATTTTGATAAAGATGTCCTCCATCACCGTCCTGTTTATTCTGGTTGAAGGATTAACTTAAACATCAATATCAATTCAGCGAGTTTTAATTAATGCATGTATTTTATTTACGACTCACTACTATTTTTCACAATATCTCCGCCCCCAATGACGAGAAGGTTCAACATGGGAGGTCATTCTTGATGCCTGCCGGGAGATCTATCCATTGGTGTGTAAGTCAAAGCTGAAATCCGAAGTTCATTTTTCGGTAGTTTTTCAAACGGAAAATTTTTTTCAATTTTTTTCGAAAAATCATTTTCGGCTTTCACTTTTGAGTTATACACCAATAAGTAGATCTCGCAACGGACATTAAGAATCACCCCTCATGTTGGCCCCTCCGATCATTAGGAGCAGAAATATTCAGGAAAGAAGACATAAATTATGTAGTGACGAGATCTACCGAGTTTCACAGTTTCCCCGCAACAACTTTTCTCCATTTGGGAATTTCAAAATGAACGAGACACCATCTTATTCCGGACATCGTGGCCTATACAACGAGCTGTAGCAGGTCAGTCTGGACCAAAATACAGCATTTAATTACGCTTATGACTTCGTCGCGAGATTTATCCGATGGTGTATGACTCATAGCTATATCTCGAAGTTGATTTTTCGGTATTTTTCCAAAGTTCAATTTTTTTTCGAAAAATTAGGAGACGAGATGTTCAGGAAAAACGAGATAAATTATGCGGTGGGAGCATGATTTACCGGATTAAAAGTTATATCTATTTTTGTAGTCCCAATTTTTCAACATTGATGCTCCTTATTTTTAAAAATTCGCATGGTTTTGATACGAAATCCGTTGAGAATTTTATAACTATTGCAAATCTATTTGAACTAAATCTATTTGCAGGAATTAATTTTTCTGGAAACAGGCTTCTGCGTGAAGTTAATATACCCAAAAGTTTTCATCAGTTTTTCGTAAAGTATGCACAGAAGTCTTTGAAAAATTAATCAGAAACTGTAGAACTATTGCAGAACTACCCAGAACTCCCATAATGTTTTTGATTTTCAAAAAACAGTGTGCTAACTTCATTGGGATCTTCCAGTCTTTTCTAAATTTCCCATTTCTCTTATTAACGTGGGCTTTATGTAGGTATAGGTATACTATATATTATCAGTACGCATATACTATATATGTAAAATCAACGTGTCGACAGAGGTCAACGCGTACCAACAAATGTCATGTTACACTGTTTTGACAGGTAAAATAAATCTTCTGATTAAGGAGTATTTTTGCCTGTTGCTGCGGTATATAGTATTATTCAAAGGCATGATAACAATGTGTGTGTGTGCATTCATATCTGTAAAAGTATACAGCGCGTTAGGTCATTTTCTCCACGTGTGCCGACAATGTGAACGACCGCTTTTTATACTCCTGACGTGTCCGTATTTTTACATATTGTTATATTAATATCATTCCGTAGATTGTATACCACATGAAATATGTAATATTGTATGTACACTATAAAAATGTAAAACAGGTATGGCAATCTAAACTACTTATTTAAAATCACTCACTTTTTTTACAGTTGTTTCGACTTTCACGTTGATAACAACTAGCCTACTACAGACACAGTGTTATTTATTACAATACTTTTGTAATAAACTTTTGGTTCGTAAGGGTAAAAAAATTCATGTACTATTCAAGACGTGTATTTGTAAAAAATATAATTCGTTAGTGAACAACGAATCTTTTGTCCACATGTAAGTTATTCTACTAGAATTTGTTTCCATTTAAAGATTACTTATTCCGTCATACCGTCGTAAGAAATGAAAAAGGAATAGATTAGCGACTTGTTTGACAAAGAAACAAATTAATTTTACAAGTGTACAGAAATATGTCTGGATGACTATTGTAGGAGATTTGCACTGTGTTAACGAGAAATGTGATTGTTCGGGCGTAATGTAACCGCTACGAACAGCACTTCAGTGCGGGATGATATGAATTTCGCGTTGGTCGAGCAAACAACGATTCGCGAAACGCGTACGACACGTTGCCGTCTGCAGCAGCCATTGTGGCCGTCTGTGTACACGCCGCCAAGCGGCATCATTGATCCGAAAGGCTTTGGCCGATGCAAATGAAAGTGCACGGAAAAACTTGTGTTGTCGCGCTGCCGCCGCGAGCACCCTGCCTCCGAAACTGCTCACAAACTCTTCGAGTGCGAATCATCCCGAAGATAACTCGCTTGACGATTTGCGGCGCGAGGTATTCGCGTGCATCGTACGTGGGCGCCGAAGCGGTGATGCGACGAATGAAAAAAGCGCGCGGAGATAGCAGGTAGGAGAACGCGTGACCCAATTTTTCGAAAACAGCCGGGTCGCGCGTTGAGGGAGCGACAGAGAGCGCCCCTTAGAAAATGCGCCGCTTTTCCGGACGCTACGTCACTGTGCACGGCGCGCGGTCTCGGGTGGTATCGTTCCGTCAGTCGGGTCTCGGCCGCCGTCAACGTCAATACGACGGCGCACGAGAGCCGTGTGCTGTGCCGTGCAGTGTGCGCGCTTGCCGCGTTTCGTCGGGAAACAGATAAAGGCAGACAGAGGCAGGGGAGGAAAGACAGGGAAGAGACAGGAGACGAAAGGTGGTTTAGAATCGAGGAGAAAAAGACGAATGAGAGAACCAGACGTGAGGCCCAGAACCTATGGGTTCACCCATAGACTTCGCCCGTCGCTTCTTTCCGCTCGCCGCGTGTCGCAGTGTGTACGCGCGCGCGCGCCTGTGTGTGAGTGCGTGTTTGCATGTGCGAGCAAGACGAAGAGCGGAAGACGGTGATCGGGAGGGGGAGTTGTAGGTTAGGATAGGGAGGAAAGGAGGAAATAGTGAGAGAGAATGGGCGAGAGGGAGAGAAAGAGAGAGCGAGAGAGAGAGGAAAGGTGGGAAGGAGAAGAAAGACGGCGAAGAGCCTCGGTGGAGATCGGCCCAGCGTGAACTTTGACCGTGAACCCGACAGTTCCAGTTCCACGGATATATACGCCGAGGCAGCGCGTGCGCGCGCACTTTTCCCTACGTGTGTTTTTTAGTCGCTTACATTCGCTCGTCGACGTGATGCTGCCGTGCTTCTCTCGAGCTTCTACGCGACATATAAGACCGCGTACGTACCGTTCGTGCGCGATGGATCGTGATGGAAAGGCCGAGACGGACGAAGTGATAAAGCAAAGGGACTAGGCGAACGGGGCGACCATTTTGAGCAACCGTGTGGTTTTTCATGCCGAAGCCCCGCGTGCCGCGGACTCGAGAATTTTTTATCGTCGGATCGGCAAGTAGTGGCGTCTGGCTTCGGGCAGACGGGCAGGGATTCTCCCAAGCAGGTGTCTTTTTAATTGAATTTGATCGTGATTTCGTAACGGCGGGTATTTTGACATTGCCGGACAATACCGTTGTAGGTCGTTGCATGTTTAATAACGTGCCGTTGACAATTAATAATTAGTTATCAGGATCGAGCTGATTTTACTACGATAATTTCGTTGACCGATGACTTTCGTCGTCTTGGATACGATCGTGGTTACGTTCGATGAACCCTTAACAGTGCCATTAACCATGGCCGCATATTTGTTTTATCGGCCCGTTAATGCTTAATCAATATTTATTGAACGTAACTAGATTTCTAACAAATATCAAAATTTAATGGGCGTCATCAAACTCCATCGCGCACATTCGTTTATCGGCGTTTACTACCAGCAAGTGCGTCGCTTAAGCGTATTTCATTTAAAGTAAAATTTGCCGTTGAAGTTTGATATTGTGGCAAACGTAATTTTGCAAACAGTATTTACCGTTACTTTGAATCGTGCTCAATGCAACTATTATTGCTCACCCGTTATTACGGTCGAGTGTACATTTTGTCGGACAGTAATAACTGTATCGCGTAGCGGCTCAATGGAATGTTCCTGATTGGTCGGTAAGGTTATTTGGCTTCCACCAAATATTCCTGGAATATTAATAAACGATATCGTAATAGATTGACGCAAGTTTTCTGGTAATCAACGTTTCTCTCTGTCCATATTTGTTAGCGCACTTCTCATGCGAAGCTTGCACGGTAATTACTCGGTGATTACGAACCATCGTGGTTACGCTTCGCAACTCATTCACTGAAAAACGAAAGAAGATGCTTGTTAACGAACATCCGACATATATCAATCCCAGATGATACCTTAAAAATACGGTTGCCAAAATAATTTCAATCGCAGTCTTCAATTAATCACCTTCTCTGTAGTGGGATTACTATTATTACGCGTGTGAAAGCGGGGTGGAGGAAGGTCGGCGAAGGGTGAAGAGTAAGGTATTACTGTCGTGCCGGTTCCTCGCATACCATTATTTCTATAACGCAGATCTTCCTGTGTACTTTCAGACAGATCGGAAAGGCGGCTGTACTTTTTCAATGAACATTTCAATGCGCTGTTGCATGACAACACGCGCGCGTCGGAAACGTGCCCGTTTTAACAGTGTGTGTTGACAATGTTTACACGATACAGATTTCTTCTTCATAAATAACCGCGTAAAATTAATCCCTCGGGGCGTGCTATACTTCGAGCATTGCTTTACACTTTTGCGAAGGTGTGTAGTTTGTGGAGGAAAAAACTGTTGCAGTACTCTGTTTTCAACTGTATTAGATTTCAATTTAAACACGTGGCTAAAACAATTCGCGAGATCAATGGTCTTTCTAAACTTTGCTCAGCTTTGTTCACTACGCGACGAAAGAAAAAAGAACAGTTTTGAAACGACCACTTACAGCATCAACGACGGTCTGTGACCCACGATGAAACAATAAAATTGAACTTTTCATACGTTTTTCGAAACACCTGGTAGCATGTTTTTTATTAAACTGTTTTAATTTTTTCAACTGTGAACGATTACATTTTTCAATATGAATGATTGCACTCGTTAATAATTTAAGTCGTCACTCAGTCAGTAGAATTTTTTATATTAAACTGTACATAATGTGCTATTCAGTTCGTTCACTACATTCTGTTTCCGTTCTTGAACAATTCGCATAAATTTTCTTCTTCGGTATTATTCTAGCGTGTTTATCCGAACTCGATAAGAGAATTCGATTTTACATTATTCACAGCGCACAAAGTTCATCTCGCCTCGTGTTCTTTGCCGCTGCTGTACTGACAAGGTTTTTCAAATTATTTCATTACATTACATTATTATATCGAATTTTAATGTTACATTGAAATGGATAAGCGTACTAACCGATTAACTGAACGAATAAGACATATGCACTATTGAAAAATTCACATTTTCGTTTTTACACTCTGCATTAATTAATTCAAATGGTTGTATGAAAATCCATTACTGTTGGAAAATCTTCTTAATTAAATACTAACATATAATTAATATATATATGTCGTTGATTGCGTTTCATAATTAATGTTATCGCAAAAGCCACTGTAATATTCAAGCGTGTAATTAATTAAAAAACGAGTGTGCTGGATCGAAAAACGGAATGAAAGTGCATTTGATGAATCCGGTGCCGCGATAAATTTCCGTGCATGTAGTTTTTAATAAGTTACGAAATCGTTTGAAAGTTAAAATAGCCGACACGAATTTATCTTTTGACTGGGACTATATTCGCTAGTAAAAACAGCAAGTAGCGGTCGAACGCTTGTAGGCTTTGTCGAATTCGAAAGTAAAATAAAACGACTTAACGCGTCAAATGTGAATTATATATTGACGGCAAATCGACGTCTCGTTTCTCTCGTCGGCATTGCCCAGCCGCATATAATCCGTATTCACAAATTCTCACATACAATTGCCTTAAAGCGATCAGCACGTCGTTTCTTAAAGGGCTTTGAGTAAACGTAGTTAAGCGTTTTAGACGGCAATTTAACAACTCCCATCTTCCACGATCTTATTTATTTTCAAAACACGCGATATTAAACTGCACTCTATTAGTGAAATTGCTTAATCCTATTCAACATAATTTTGCACTAATAGAAAATATAAAAATAATAAATGTTTCAATTGAAAAAAAATTCTTATTATTCCATTTCACAATCAGTTATTCGTGGAAAGTTTTCATTCATAGGCTATAATTCTTGCATTTCGACGGTCGTTGTAACCCGCTGTCGGCGTATGCACGTGCGTACAATTGTGTAATTCAACTGCACGATCATTCTTTGGCAAGTACCCACGAGTCTCTGGTAAAAGGAACGATACGTCTCAATATATATAATCATACTTCTCGAAATAACGGCTCTCATTTTCATCCATCCTTTGCTTTCCTTCGAACTTTACTTTGAAGCTTTGCGAGAGATCCAGCTAATCTCTCGCATTATTACGGAGCATATATTTCCTGTCGAGATACTTTCGCTCATGGAAAACTTCCTTTTTATCACGCTGATTTCCAATTACGAGAACACCAATGTCCGCACGGATTGCCGTACTTAATTAAAATATTTCGCTGTTAGTTCAGAAAATACAGGGTCAGTTGCGCGCAAAATTGACTTATCAAGTTTGATTATGCATGTAACATTGTATTCGTGGAGAATAATGTACTGTTATCACTTTACATCATTCTTGTCACAATTTAAGATACAGCATTACGGTAAGAAAATTATATAACTGCGACTGTAGCAGTACATTCGTTTTCCTCTGCTAGACTTTCATAAGCACCGTTAATCGCGTTGACCATTGACAAAAGTACATTTAGAAACGCAGCTGTGAATTAATGAAGATGCTGTACCTTCCTCGAGAACGCAACGCGCGAATGCGCTTGTAATACAGAGACAGTGCGTCATAATACGCTACTGAACTCTGTAATGTATTTGTCGAAACAAACGAGAATTGCACACAGCAGTTCACGGTTATTTCAAAACGCAATTCGTGTAATCCAGAGTGCATATCTGACTGCACTAGATATATTATAAATAATTGTCTGACGATCGTAACGCAAACGCAATTATACCGAGAATGTGTAGGTATTCGAAATTTTGAAAGGCATTCAGTTTATTCATCGTTTAAACAACTTCCGTGACCCGCCGTTTATCAGCAATTCTCGCCAATAAGGACATAGTGGAACAAATAAAACAAGCTGCTTATTTACACTTACTTAAATAAACAAGCTGTACAATCGTGCGGAAACGTAGCAGTGTAGTAATACGTTTGCCGGAACAGAATTTTCAGGAGAGCCGATAAGTTAATTGTTCCATTTCTAGAGTTACTAGTAAACCGAAAGGTCGCACAGTATCGTAAAGTAAGCGATCGTCTTAAAATCTTTCAGCACCGAGCATCCAAGATTCCGTATTCGACTCGAACACCTGTGCAAATTACTGGAAGAACGTGTAATTTAACGAATTAACATTCGTTAATGACCATATCGGAGTTATACAAATGTTATCACACAGCGAAGGTTATTTATACATTTAATAATTAATTAGAGAGAGGTAGATTATTTACATTATTCGCGGGTTGGTGAAATTGTGCACGATGTGACAATACTTTATTTAATTACTCGTTATTGTTGCCGCTTCACTGTTTTACTCCCATCGAGTGTATTCCATTGTACTCTTCATTAAACGCATCGTTCCGCATTTCCTCCTTATTCTTCAATGAATATTCTCTTCTCGGCTGCACGACGTTTCGCATTCGCTATGTTTCTGGTCAAGAAGTTAATTTCATAAGATAACTTTGGTATGATTCGTTGTACTTTTTTTTTTATTTGGGTATTGTGTTTCTCGAAGTATTTGCAATGAAGCATAAAGCGCTATAGCGCCTCTTCTTGACGTCCAGCTTGAATAATTTAAAGACGTTGAAAGAGGCTCCGGCAGCCATTGTAGTATACGATAAAAGTAGCATCCGTATATGCATCCGTATAGCGTGTCTGCAAGAAGTTTTTCAATGTTCTTAACCATTGATGGTAGTCTAGATTACTGTTCTCCCTATAAGTAAGGTAATACGCAAGTGTACATGTAAATAGTTGTATATAAAAGTTAAATAATGATCATGATGTAAAAAAAAGGAAAACAGGAAAACTTGAATCTTTTGACCTAAATAGAATCAGTCGTTGGAAAATTATAGGCACTTTTCCCGTGCGATATAATTTTGCAGATAAATTGGAGTAAAGACGTTTTAACGGAAGCATGATGGATTCTGACGTAAAAAATTATTAAAATTAATTACAATTCCGCTTCAACATTCCTTCGCG